>JANHGB010054107.1:0-23631 GCA_026283785.1 Coracopsis vasa
CATGGTTTAGTGTGAGGTGTCCCTGCCCATGGCAGGGGGGTTGGAACTTGATGATCTTAAGGTCCTTTCCAACCCTAGCTATTCTATGGTTCTATGATTGGGTGTGATATGGTTCAGACCAAATGGGAGAAGTGACTGTCTTTCCCCTCAGAGCTCTGAGGTTATGACTGCTTCGCTGACCAGCCCAGCCTGATTTTGAAGCTTTATGGCTAGCTATGGATTCATCACTGAAGCAAAGGATGCTTCTGCCAAGGCTGATAATCAGCCTTGATGTTTAGAGGCTCCAAACATCTTGAGACTCTTTCCACACTTCCTGCTGCAGAGGCTCTTCAAGCTCCTGGACTATACCTCCTTCTCTCCCATCCTTCTCATGCCTCTCCTGCCTAATAAACAGTGTAAACCACATGCTATACTTCAGAGCAACCTGCTCTGTGAGAATTTAATGTACTAACTTACACTGGCAATGTTTGTTGAGGTACTATATATGAAAGCTTTCTTATTTTCATGCTGCTAGAAAAGGTAGCAAGTTGCATTTATCATAAATTTCAAGCAACTCATACCTTCTTCAAAACTGATTAACTACTCCCAAGACCACATTCTTAAAGGCTATTTTCAAAAAGCAGTCCCAGCTTTGTTTAATCCATTAATTTTATGATGATTCTTCTTTGTGAGTGGGCCTGCTTTCTCACATGCACTCTTTTCCCTATGCTGTACTTAGAAAAATCCTTCTAAATCTTTTGAACTCCTTTTGCCAAAATAACTCACTCTGCCTTTTTATAATCTGCACTTTTTGCCTTTACAGGCTACTTAATCTGAATGTAATTTTGCTAATTTTCTTTCTTTTTTTCACCATTTTCTGTGCCCTGGTAACTGCTAACTTACTTTGGAACAAAGGCTTGGTAGCACTGCGCAGGAGAGAATATCAAGAACAAGATGAAATACTAATTTTAGAGTAGTTTATTTACAGGTGATAAAACTTCAAAATTAGTTTAAGAGTGCTTAATTTTCTGTCATAGTTTGCAGTCCATCATCCAGGTACTTTTGTTCCTGAGGGCTGATTTTACAGCAATGCACTGATGTGGAATGCCAGGAAATTTTCCTGCTTTGTCTGTAGAAATCTTTTGTGAGCCACTGTAAGATGCAGAGGTGTGTAGACTGAGACTGGCTGTTACCTTTACATTCACGTTCAGTTGGATGAGCTATACTGGTGCTTTAACCGATAAATAGTAGAGGGAAGGTGATTCATCTGCTTCTTGAAAACTTTCTGTTCTGCTGATTTATGCAGGAGAGGACAAATGCTGGATTGGATTATCTGTGCGTGCTTGTCTAGAGTTGCCTGTGCCTAGCAATGGCTGGCACGGTAGGGCTTGTTTGGTCTCCATAGCCTATGACAGCTTTCTTTCCTTTTCTTCTAGGCCTGTCCCAGGTTCTCTGTCTTCACTACTGCACCTACACAACCGACAAAGACAGCCTATGCCTGCCTCTATGCCTGGCACCCTGCCCAACCCTACCATGCCTGGGTCTTCTGCTGTACTCATGCCTGTAAGTATTTTGGTTTGGGTTTTTTTTGGGGGAAAACAGGGGGAGTTGGTTTTATTGCACAATTCAACCTATGCAGAGGTGAAAGTCTGCAGGATTTTCTAAAGAAATCAAAGTGTGATGAGTTAAGGAAGCTGGACCTATTTCACCGCTTTATCTTACACAAAAGTATTTCTGGTGTAGTTAATGGCATGTTAATTAGTGTGAGAGTGATTAGAAACAGTTTACATGAGACTACAATTTCTGGTTCTCACACTTGGTCATGTAGGTGAGATCAGTATGTCTGTGCTGGAACAAAAAGATTTTTCTCAAGTCAGACGAAACTGGAAAAGCCACGTACAGGAATTATGCCAATGAACTCTAAGTAATCCTCTTGTTTGTGAAGATAACCAGCTAGCAAGAAAGAAATGTGATTTACTTTTCTGGCCTGGTAATTGCACTTAATTAGAATTGGGTCATGATCACTGCTCACTTTCCACTCATCTCTACAGAGATGGGAATATTTCCCATCTTCTGGGAGACAAAGGGGTGCTTTGCAATTGTAGCTTCATATTCTTAAATGAGTTTAACAACCCTTTCAGTATAATACATTTGGGCAAGTTGGGGGTGGAGATGAGTAAGGATGGCACAGGGAAGAGGAGACTGGGACTGGAGAAGTTTCTGTTTCATTCCATGATGATCAGTCTGGAAGACAAACCTGAGTGTGGCTGACCATGGAAGGGAGGAAAGCACTGCTTGTTCTAGCTTTGCTGGAGCAAGGGAGACACTCCAGAGGGCTGCATAGATTCAGGTTTGGCTGCTATTTGAGCAGTCATTAATAAGTCAAGTAATTAGTAACTTGTCCATAAGGCTTTCCTGGAATATCGACCTGGAAGTTCAACAGAAAAAATACAAGACATGTCACTGTGGGAGTTTTTTTCTGGCATGATTCCTAAGGAACCTGAAATGGAGCAAACATCCTGCTTCAGCGTAAGCTCAGGGGCTTCAGGTTGCTGCTGGAGAGACCTTTGGGCAGCTCTGAGTGCAGACAAGCAGGTGTGCTCCAGCTGAGAGCCCCTGAGACATGAACACAGAAGCAAGACAGACCCAATCAGCTCTAGCTGCCTCAGCTGCAGCTCCTGCCCCAAAGCCCTCCTGAAAGGGCTGCAGAGATGGCAGTGGGAGCTGCTCCTGCCCCATGGAGAGGGTGAGGGGCCCCGGCAGAGGCAGCTTCTCGCCATCAGCAGGCGGTGGGATATTGTCCTCTCTCCCAGGCCCAGCACCCGTCACCTCTTCTTGCTGGGATCAGGGAGGGTAGAAGCCAAGACCTCACCAAGGGCACAAAAAATAGTTCCCCTACTTGGAAGGGCTCAGGAAGATTCAAAAGCTTCTTTCTTATATGAGCCAAAGACACAGGGGACTGGTCCAAAGCAAGGCAGGATGCTCAGTTCTGGTTGAAAACAGCACCATAACCCTACTTATCATCCCTACCAATGACTGCCAGTGTAACAGGGCTTGCCTCTTTTCAGGGAAGATACATCAGGAAATTATTTTATCCAGGCCTTACTACCATTTGGTTTTGTTTGAGAATTGCATCCCTTCCTCCCAGCCTAGTGAAATTGCAGAAAAGGGCTTGCAGAAAGGGCTCTGAGTAGCCAAGAGGAGCTCTGCTTTGGTTTTTGCTATCTCAGCAGTACATGAAAGCTTCCCTTACAAGACATATGGAAAACTCTTCTCAGCTGAGCAGTCCGAGTGAGTTAAAAAAAAAAAAAAACAACTCGTTTTTCATACACCCGAGATTGTAGATTTTTATTTATGTTTTTAACAAGCTAAGTTGAGCTGCACTGACAGGGGAAGCTACAACTTTATACAAGTGATGCTTTTAAAACCACTTAACTCTGACTGTTGTTATACTGAAAGGGAGAAAATCATTACAAAAAAGCGCAAACCTGGGTGGCTGCTACATTTGTTTAGTAAAGAACCTTTTTCTTTATAATTGGCTGTGAGTTTCCAGGGTCGATTCTGATGAAACACACTCCTGCGTGCATACACACATGCAATTCACGACACAGATTGTTATTTTTCCAGTCATGACTTGAAGAAATAAAGCTGAGTCCATTTAAATAGAAACTAAGCTTAAATTCTTGCAAATGTCTCCAGATGTTTTCAAACCTTTTTTCTTTCTTTTTTTTAAAAGATGGAGCGACAAATGTCAATGAACTCCAACATCATGGGGATGCAGGGGCCGAACCTCAATAATCCGTGTGCTTCACCTCAAGTCCCCCCAATGCATTCAGAAGCCAAAATGGTAAAAAGAGAAAATAATAATAATAGTAATAAAATGCTTTTCTTGTATTGCTCTTGCATACTGGTTACCCAGACAGTGGGGGATGTAGCCAGACACTGCTTACTTCATCCTTAGTCATATGTTATACTCTTTTTTTAATACGCTGCAGTAAATTGAACTATGTGTATGAACTTTCAAGATGTTCCTAGTCCTTGCTGTACTCTCGGTGAGAGGGAACTGAAGTGCAGGTTGGGCTATCTGATCTGTACTGTGTTAAATAGGATTTTGGTGCAGATTAGTGGAACTTAAGTAAATGGTCTGGCTGGTTCTCTGATAATGTCTGTGCTCCATAACTTGGCTTAAAGAAAATTATCAGTTAATGAAGAGTGAAGTAAAAAGTGCCTGATGTGGAGAGAGCACACACAGTATTTTTTTTTTCCAGATAGGTGCACGGTGTGTCAGAGTAATGGCCGTGTTAGAAAAGCAGACCAACGATGTGTATAAAACTGGGATATTTTCTTTTGCTCGAGTGCAACAAAAGTGTCACCATCAAAAAAAAGTGTCAGAATTTGAACAAAAGTAATTCATTTATGTGTGTCAAGTGTCATAGTGTTTTTTAAAGTTATCGTATGTCTTACTAGGTCAAGACTTCTCAGGCATATGTACTGGTATAGTATTAATGTAGGTAAACTAAGCTACAAGTGGGCATTTGTAAATTTTCCCCAGTTTTAGATGCACTCTGATGGACGTATTCGGCACTAATATCCCTGGAACTGAGTTCATCAATGTCAAAACACTTAGGCTTTTTCATTTTCTGAACTGCCATTTCCTAGCTGGTGGAAACACGAGGACAGAAGTTTGCAGTTTAACTCTGTAGGCTTTTTATCATCTCAAGATATCTCATCGTAGTGGAAAACAGGAGTAACTTCACTGAACTTCTTTCAGTGGCATTTTGCCAAGGTAAAATTGTCATGAGTGAGAGAATGAAATCAAGCCGACAAAGATTAAGCAACCACATGTTTTTATATATTTCTATTTTGCATGACTGGTACAGCTTTTAAAGTTGTTGTCATCTATCCTGAGGCAAAGAAAAACATCTTATTGTCTATAGGTATAGTGCATGCAGGAGACTCTGGGTTAAGAGCAACAACATATACAAGCTTATTCTGTCTGTTTCCTTAGGTTGGATAGGTCATGCCTTTGCCTCGCTGTTGGTATGGGTTAGGCTGTTAACCCAACCTCTGTTAACACCCCGTCTAAAACCACACTCCGTAAACATGCAGCCAGTTGGCCAGAAGAAGAGCAATAGCCAAAAACACTGTCTCCCCCTGCCAAGGAAAACCTGTGGTCAAGAGTTCTTTCTCTGCTGTACCACACAGTGACGGTGACATGCCAAATGGCAACAGCATCTGCAGCAGAGCTTGTTAAAAACTTTTTGGAATAGGCAAGTGTTTTTTCAACGTAAGCATAGCTGAGCCAAGCTAAATACTCCTTGGCTGAATAAATCTAAAACTGGCATCTGTTTTGGGGACTAAAGGTTCTGTAGTTTACTCTCCCCCTGCACTCCCTGCCTTTTTTTTTTTACTGGAAGTGCGAGGCTACTTAAGAACAAGATTAAATTATTGATGCATATGGTGAGAATTCTGTGCTTTAATAGCTGAAACTGTACATTAATACAAATTACTTTTTAATCTGGATAAGCAGGGTTTGTCCCTAAACCTAACGCATGAAGGCACAGTCCTTTCAAACAGAAATTGCGATCAGTTCCAGAACACAGTATAGTGAACAAGCAGCACCTTTGCTTCTCAGGGGCTTTCTGCTGCTCTTCCAGAGGTGGAAAAATTCTACATACATTAACTCTTAGGAGTAAGAGGCATTATTCAGAGCTCCAGGACCTTTCCTCCTTTTCAAATGCAGAGCGTTTTTTCGCATTCTATATGCTAGTTTTGTACTTTGTTTTTGTTTAAGCATGCATGTAATGTAAAAAGCCTCTCTGTTTAGCTACCTCTTTGAGGAATACAAATCTATTAACAATACTCAGCATGAACACAAAGTGGAAAAAATGTAGGAAATATTCAGAGCAAAATTATTTCTTACACATAAATTCATGAATTTTAAATGTTTGTTCTTATTATTAACTATATCACTTTGCTTCATGCATTCTCTGGCAATGTTTTTTTATAAAGTTGAAAACAAGGGTGCTTAGTAACTTAAAGGATTGCATCCTGCATTAGGAAGGAATTTCAGATTTCCCCAGATTTTGCTAGTGCTATTACTGCTGGTGCATCCAGCACTGCTTAGGTTCTGTTTGGCTGTCCCTACTCTGCAAAGAATATACGTGTTAGACACTAGACAAAGTCATCTAAGCTTTCTTCAGCTAATGACTGCAGTAACTAGAGAAGTTTGGGGGACTTTGGGCCCGTTTCATCAGCTGCTCAAATTCATGGCAGATGGATCAGCATTTTCTTTGTGCCCACATGAAAGAATGCAGAACAGTCTCCTCTAGATGTGAGACCCAGATGTGAGACCAAATCCTTGTGGTCTCATGGAAGTATGTACCTGAGCAATGCAAGCATGATTTGGCACACAGCAGTCATAATGCTGTTTGGTGACGTGTGACTTCATTTGCTTCTATAAAATAAATACAAATAAATAATACCAGTATGGATACTGTCTGATGCCAGGGTTTTTAGAGAAAGTAGATAGATAGCAAAATATTTCACACCATTGACTGGTTCATAATCACTTTGTAGCAGGAAATGAAGGCCACTCTGATAAATGCATACATTGTCTGATATATAAGCACATCTACAGACACAAATAGGATATGTGATTAAACATGTTATGTTTCTATAATAAGCAATTTATTTATCTATGCGTACTTTAATCAGTTCATATTACCTGGCATTTATAGAAAGCCAAGGTGCTGGTTTCCTGGTTTAATTTTTTCAGGAGGCTGTTCCTTCAAATATTAAAGTATTGTAGATGACATCCCAGAACTGATTTAATTTGTCACAACAGTCTCAGTTTCCCTCACAGTGTGCCTCCCAGTCAGGTTATCACTTAATGCTTTAAAACTGTCCTAGTAAATGAATGAGTGAACATCTAAATCAATACTGCTTTCTTCTTAGATTCAGAGCTGAGTGGATAAAACCTTTATGCTGCCCACCAAAAACACACATTGATTTTGTATTAAAATATATTGCATTAGAAAGTGGAGGTAACATATAGCTCTAAGTGTACATGGTAAAAATATGCAGAATAGCACGTGTAGCATATTAACATGTGGTTCAGTAAGCTGAGAATATTATGAACTTGGAATTGGTGGTGGTGCCTTTGCCTTAATATACTGCTTACTTACAGTTTGGTTTTGAAGTTTTAGAGTATTCAAGGTTTTATAACTTGGAAGTGCAATACCATGTGGATTACCAGAGTGAAAGATAAATAGTGTGCACTGAACCCCTGGAAGGCTGTGTCACAGCAGTTCTTTTCAGTGGAGCTGATGCCTCTTTATCTCAATTTTGCAGGGCATTGATCTTTACCTTTAGAGATTTACGAGCTCTGAAAGGAGGTATAAAAGGCAGGCAGGTGATGAAAATAATTGAGCTTAAAAATACAGTTTTCAATTTGACCTGTTATTTTTTTCTTCTGCCTTCTCCATCCACCCCTTGCTGGATATGTAATTTTATGAAATTTAACTAAAATGTAATATGTGTGGCTTGGCTGTGCCTGTCTTCCTGACAGAATCTGTATGGCTCTTTAAAAAAGAAATAAATTATTTCCATATCAGAACTATGTAGGATTGTGGGATATTGGTTTTGCCCAGTATGCATTACTAGGTTGAACAGTAATAATAAGCAAATTAATCTGAAAGTGTCTATCAGATGTAACAGTGAAAACATAACCAGAAAAGAAAACAGACCAGTAATGACCATGTTGCTATTTATAATGGTAAAATATCCATATTAACTGAACCTTGTAATTTACCTGATAATGCTGGACAGCTTTAGGGGAGGAGGAGAGATGTGGTAGAAATTGCAGTTAGCCAGTTGTCATCAGCACTAATTTTTATTTGACTTAATGAGAGTTAAGGGTCCAGAACCTACTGATGGCTGTGAAAATCCCAGTCCAGGCATTGCCTAACTCTCCATCACAGAGGAAAGGCAGAACTGGCTTCAGGGACTTCGGTGGATTTCGTGTGTCTGTCAGACAGGCACTGCTTGCTTTGTCCAGAAACACAGCACGTCAGCCAAGTGGGAAAGCCTTGGCTGCAAAGGTGGTGGATGGCTTTCTTCAGATGTAGGTTGGGGTCTGTGTTTGGATGGAGTCTTCTGCTCCTTCTTATTTTACAAATAATATGTGCTTCCATGCCTGTGAGCTGTAATGGTGTAACTGCTGCAAAGTGAGAAATGGCTGGAGTAAGCTCTTGCCTCCCATCCCGGTTTGGTCCGTGGCTCAGCTGTTGCAGTAGCCCTTGGGTGCAGATTCAAGAGCACTGCCCCAAGAGCAGTGTTATCCTGGGACAGCTGGTGGACTTGGGAAGGGCATCCCTCTTTGGGCCCAGGTCTGAGAGGTTTCCATACTGATTTCAGGCAGGAGGCTGGCATAGGCAGTCAAGTCAGGGTCAGAGCCACTGAAGCTCTAGATTTAGCTGTTTAAGACTTCATAACTGAAGATATTTTGTTTAATACAATAAAAGGTTTGAAGTCCATGTCTTCCTATCAAGCTGACTGGGCAATGAGTCGCTTTAGCAGAACAACACGCATTGCTTCAGGGCCAGAAGGTTTTTCTTTGCATGATTCTGGACTACTGAGCAGAAGGAAAAATGTTGCATCTCTGCAGAGCTTTCAACAGAAATTGCTCATCTTGCCTTTCACAATAAAGCAATGAAAGCAGCAGAAGAAAAAAAATGTCCAAAGCAAAGTTTTCCAATATATTAAAAAAAAAAGAAAGTGTGACAAGATTTCCTGCATTGGTAACTGAGAAATGTTTTCAGGGAGGGGACTGTTAAATAGTTAAAAAAATACAGTGCTGCTGCAACTGCTGACAAAACTCACTGTTCTGAAATTGTATCTCCTGTTACATTTGTGCTTATGTTCTAAAGTCCTCAAAGCCAACCTTTCAGTGTGCTCCTGATCTATGCTTTAAAATCCTCCCCAGGCAGTAGCTTTGCCTGCAGACAGTGTGCCTTGCTGTGGATTAAGGTATTACCGTGATGGGTGAAGCTAATCATATTTTGTTTTGTGTACTGAAACAGGACCTTGTACTCGTCATGCCTAAATTCTGGATTATAAACTAGACTGGGTAGGAACTAATTCTTCTTAAGCTGTCGGTGGCTCAGTAAGTGCAATAGAGAAGGACGGCGGCTCAGTTACTCATAGCTGCTGTGAATACGTGCTGAACATTTGATCTTGCTTCTTCTAAGTGCGTATGAATTGCTTTGCTTGTTGCAGACACAAGTTGTAACAATTCCTTGCATTTTTCTTTCTTTGTGTCACTTTATCCTGCGGTGATCTTATCAATGCTATTTCCCTGGAAGAACTTGGATTTTTATTATTTTGTTTGCCTCGATTCCGTTGGGTGTTAAAATGACCTTGCTTTATCCCCCACCCACCAGCCCTCATCCTTTCTCTTTCCCTGTTTCTCCACCACCCTCTCTTTCCTCGGAGGATTTATCGTCTTTGTAGACTTGTTTCTCTTTCTCCTCTTCCCTCCAGTGTCCACCCTGATTTTGTAACCATAGCAGTAATTGAAATACAATCCTAATATTTGCTTGCTGTAGCTATCATCTAGCCCAACACATGAACTGCTGGCTTTTGTGTGTTGTAAGGTTTTGAAACTTAAGTCAGATGCATCCGTATACACGAGGGTGAGTGTTTGGTGCAGAGCCATCCCTTCCAGAAAAGGTTTTGTTTGTGTAAAATTGTGTGTCAGTGGGAGCTGGTGCAAGTAAAAGCAAGTCCTTATGATAGTGAAGCCAGGGAAAAAGGAAATGATAAAAATAAAACCAAGGTTGCGTTACAGGGAAGTTCTGCTTCGCATAGATATATTTCAGTCTTTTGCTTGGAATATGTACAGCTTTCACTTTCCAAGATTTTTGCAAGAGCCATGAATGATGGAAGTTGTTTCATACTTCAGGCCGTTACACATTAAGCTTGGCATTTGCTTGGAATGTATGAGTGCAGCTCATGACAAGAGATGGACTTTGGGGTGGAGGGGATGGTATTACACACTTTACCAGCTCCGTATTTTAACAACTAAGGACACAAGAGCTGGAAGCAAAATTCTCATGGCAATAAATCTTTTCTTTATGGACAGGCTTAAAAAGCATTTTCTAAAAACTATACAGTAGCTAATGAAGCAGTTTATTAATTATGATAGTGTTCCTGTGAGATAAATAATTTTAGACTGTGAACTGAGAGAGAAAAGTGAAGTGACTCACTGGAGGCCACACAATTTGTCAGTGGAAGAGTTGAAACAAGCGCAGAAGAATTTCTGGCTGCTGCTTCCAGAAAACACAACTTCTGTCTGAGTACAATTTATGTATATGTATTTTTTTAAGTTAATATTAATTATTAATATTGGTAATGTCAATATAATGGTTGAAATATAGCGGTTTTTCAGGACTGGTGGGAGACTGGAGAGACTCTGAACTCCTCAAGCTTACAGTGAATGCGGGCTCAAATTTAGGATTCAAATCCAAATGAAGGAGACAGTTTGTGTTTGGATTTAATGTCCCTGAAATTCCCTGAACTTTACTGATGAGATTTTGGCTCAGAATGACAAAAATTAACTGATCTTCTGAGACTTCTGTCATCTGAGATGATGGAAGCCTTGTGAGATCAGCTTCCCTGGCATCGTGGCTTTCACTGAAATCTCAGGAGAGCACTTACTTTCACATAATGTCAACCATATCCAAACCAGGACTAATGAATACCCCTGTCGAGCTCCTTCTAAGATCACAGGCATATTTGAAATACTGCTATAAGCTGTGTTCAGTCTGAGGAAATGCTCGCAGCATTTGCTGTTTCTTCTGCCAGATACGGCCAGTGACACTTTTCAGCAGTGGGAGGGTTATATACTGTCTTCCAGATGTTCATTAGTGCAACTTCTCTTATTTATGTTCAGGGAGGTAAGTTAAAAACTGGGACAGGCTGGGTCTCCCACCCTGGAAACACTTACACAGCAAACTTTGCTCCGCTTGAGGTTTTTACTTGCAAATTGCTGGCCAGTAATGTTTATCTGAGATTTGAGTGTATGAAATACTATGAATAATCTTCCCATCTGTGCTCTGCAGTTGGACTGCATGGGATGTAGTGTAGTTAGTCGGTTGTGTCCTCTGCCCTCTGTATTTTTCTTATGCCATAATTACTGTGTAGCCCACCTTACCGGACCCTAAAAAGGACCTGAGTAGTCTTTACTCACAGCTTGTTGCTCATGTTCTGAGGACTGATTACAATTTCTGTGGCAGTGTAGGCACCTCCAAGTTACTCTGCTTTAGATAGTTCACCCCATTTTAAGTGACTTATGTTAGAAAGAATACAGCAAAATACTTGATGTACCAGGAATCATTTCCCGTTAGTATTGCAGAGAGAACATGAACTTTGACCAGCTAAAGATGAGCTTCAAAGATTTGATTTAAAGACTGACGGTCTTTTAGATATAGAATTTAATTTATGCAAAACCTCCCTCTTCAATTCATGGATGCACTACTTTTTCCCATATTTTGTATATTAAAGTCACAATGAAACCAACTCATTACTATATTAAAAAATGTTTTAAAAATCTTATTTTAAGATAGTATCAAATTCTTCATTTGGTTACAATATCAGTGTGTAAGTACTTTCCTTTAGAATTGTTGCCTTTGTTATATTACATTTGCATTCAGAAAGCTTGGTCTTGAAAGTATGTTGCAAAAAAAATAAGAAAGCTTTTGTAAAACAGAAAAATAGCAGCCAGGATTTCTGTAGCTTTGTTTTTCAGTCTAGAGGAGATGATTTAAAACAAAATAGCCGTTTCTCCTCTCCTCTCCTCTTCTCTCCTCTCCTCTTCTCTCCTCTCCTCATTTATTTTTCCAAAATAAGTGTTCAGAAATGAAACAAGCCCCGTAAGAAGCCTAAAATAGAATTTCAAAATCCTCTAGGTTTAAAAAATAAGAGGCAACATTTTTGGTGTAGTCAAAGGTCGCTTTTAAAATTTAGCCCTGATCCTCAGCTGCTGTAAACCGGTATAAATTCATCGACTTCAAAGAAACTGTGTGGGTTTTACATAAACTGAGGACCTAGTTTATACTTCTGAACCTCAAAATTTTCCTTCAGGCAAGCTCTGGCCCTTCCACAGTTTGATAGTGCCAGGCAAGCATTTTGTTGGTTTTGGCTTTTGCTTTTAAAGTTATCCTTTTATTTATAATACAGTACATCTTTGCCTCTTCTTTTTGCACACCGGTGTTTTGCCGACTCTTCCAGCATCTTGTATGAACTTTTTCTGACTTAATTTTTCATTTCTGCTTCCTATAGGTGTTCATTACATAAAATTTAAAGATAAATAATTTTCGCTAATCCTCAAAATAATATCAGGAGATTTTTATAATTGATTCATCATACCAAGCAATCACCAGGAGTTTTTGACTCTCCTATATCAGCCAGTGACAAGTATTGGTACCTATCCCTAATGATTCATAATGAAAAATTGCCAGATATTTCTTTGAAACTGATGGATGATTCATGTTATTATATTTAGGCCACATTATTCTGGAATGTTTAAATTAGACTAAAAGCCACCTCTAAGTATACATGTACAAACATAGAGTACATTTTTAGTTTCCCATCTGGAAATACATATAAAGTCCAGGGCTGTTTTCAAGCCGCAAGAAATATTGTTATATTTTTATTATGGTATTTCAGTTCACACTCATACTAATATGAAAAGTTTAGTAATGGCATATCCTCAATACTGCCCTCAAATGCCAAGGTTACACATGAAGCCCAACGGGATCTAGCAAACGTTTAAACTTTTATTAAAGCCCAAAGCCCAAAATAGACTTTACTAGACCTGGACAAATTATTTTAAATTATGTAAATATTTTTAATATGTCTGGCTTCTGACAGAACACCACTATACACCAAAGTATGACATTTGCCTCACTGTGCCAACTTTCTGCTTTCTTTTTCTTCCCAAAATACCTAGCATCATTACTGGATTTGACTAGAGTCTGCTTTATGTGCTGCTGTGGTTCAGGAGAAATATATGCAAAGAGGATAGACTGTGTTCCCCAACTGTTAACAGAGACTCTTTAGCATGAGGTTAAGCGTGAACTTTGTTTCAGCTGCCAACAGAGCAGTCAGGAGATACCCAGGATAAGGGTGGGTGAAGTCCTGATCTGCTTTCAATCTGATGGATGTGTGCAGCTGCTCTGAAGGCTGGTGTTGGTGTGCAGTGTGTGTGTGTGTCAGAGAGAAAACTATGTATTTGGGGTTTTGTAACAGATACTGCTCTAACTTCATCTTCTAGGAATCCTCTTAAATTAAAAAATTCTGCCAAAACATTAGTATCTGGATGTGTACAAACTCTGGGCTTTCTGAGTACTTCATTTAAACAAGAGGCAGTGGTAGGCGATGCTAACAGCTAACAATCTGAAGAGCTCCAGCTTTGTTGGACGTCTGCAGGTGTGCATGTTTCTGCACATGTGCGTGTGTGTAAGTTTTTTTCTTTTCTGTGTTTTTGGAGTTGTTTTTTTTCCCCTCCTTCATCCCATGCACTTCTACTGTGCAAGCATAATCTTATCCATGCCTATTTGGGTAACTTTGCCTATTTATTTATGCATTACCTTATCTTTTGTTAAGAAATCACTTTTCCTGAAATACTTTAGAATGTTGAAGAACAATAAATATCTGAAAATCCATGTGTGTTATCCAAAAAACACTTACAAACATTTGGGATGAATACCATTTGCACAAAGAATGGGAAATTTGTTCTGCTACATCTATTTGCAGAATTGTCAGTCTTCTAAATGATGTTTGAAGTGGATTAGTTTGATTGGAAATTTGATCCAAGCAATGTTTGAGTTAGTTGCATGAAAAGTTCCCAGAGGTAATCTAGGGTTTATCTGAAAACTAGTATATAGCGATGTCAGTGCTGAGAATTAAAGTAGGAATTAATTGCCCTTGATGAAATTTGTGGTTACTTGGTTTGTCAACAATACCCAAATCCTTTGTTTCAGAAAACAAGGTAGCTTGATCCAATTTTGAAGATTTTAGAAAGTAAAACTTCCTTTTCTACTACACTTAAAATTCAAGATGTGTTTATGCTAGTCTTAGTAAAACTGGTATATATGATGCTAGTTTAATACTGCCCACAAAAATCCAAATAACATAGCTGAGACTCATAGTACCCATCCAGCATGTGCATTCCTCCTGGATGAGGAGTTAGGCTACCCTAGGGCTCCTGACTACCACAACCTGAGCAATGAGCAGCTGGATGAAGTAGCTCTGAAGTTCCTTATTTTCATAGTTCTCATCTTTGACTTGCCCACTTCATAGTGAAAACAACTATGAACACAGGTTTCTCTGGAGAATATAAGATATTTCTGCTGAGATTTTTAAGGTCTCAAGCAAAAGTGAAGCTCTCTTGAGTTGCATGTAGGGAGGGAATGATAAGCAACCATGATTAAGTCCTGGATGTACCAGAGATGCTGTAAATTGTGCTGAGGGCTACATTTCCTAAAGTGTACGTCTTTCAGAAACACATGGCTAGCCTCCTGGCTGTTACTGGATGGGAGAAATCATGAAGTGCATGTGGCTGGGAAATGGCATTTGCCTGGAGTCATGGGCTGCCTTCAGGTCAGTCTCCATCCTTTGTTTCTCAGTGAGATGTTAGCATCATGAGCAATGGACCAGGCAAGGCTAATGGTGACAGCATATGTGCCAGGAGCCTCCCTGCAGGGGCCTAGGCAAAAGTGCAGAAGAGGAGCGCAGCAGGCTCCATTCAGGCTCCAGGTGCTTCACATGTTGATACTGGGCTGCTGTGTCCAGAGAGGAGAGAGTGTCCACAGTCCTGGTGCTCCTGAAGTGAAGGAGTGTATGTGCTGTCCCCGTGGAGTGTAAAGCAGGACCCCTTCCACCATGGTGTTTGTAAAGCACCACGAGGGCCCAGTTCTCACTGGTAGACATCTCCTGCCCCTTCCTGAACCTTGGCAGAGGTGCTGGTGTTGGGCTTTGCTTTCTATGGGAGCACTTGCAGGAAAGCCAGCAGTGCATCTGTGTCTCTGTGACTGCTCCTCTTCTTTGAGGGAGAAAACTACCCAAGACACACCCCCAAGCCCCTCTCTTCATTTATACACTTAGTAGGTAATGTTAGCATGGTATCAGTGAACACTGTACCTGTCTGCTTGAATCTCCACGTAGCATTTGATGTATCTCCCGTAATAAATTATGTAATATAAGGAGCAATAACAATAGCTGAGATTCTTGGGTCGAGAAGAGTCACGTTACCAGAAGTACCAAACAGGCTGATTAAAATTAAATCGTAGCAGACAACAGTTGTGTTACAAAGGAAGGCTCAATTACAGCCAAGTCACTTTCTTTGCTAACCTCTGACTTATTTATTTCTCCTGCATGCTGCAGTCTGCATACTCTTTCTGGTTGTAATGAGCATTAATTGATTAGCTGGATCTATGAAGAGCTTGAGCACTCATAAGTACTATCCCAGTGGGTACACAACTAAATAGTTTATGAGGTAATTAGTATTTTAATGCCTTTTCTAATGAGCCTTTTCAGTAATGAAATCTCATGAGAACATTATTGGTTCATATATATTTCTTCAGACACAACAGAAGGTAAGCTAATGCTATTAAGAGATTTTAAAGCTAGTTTATAAAATGGTTTTTAGTAACTTATTTTTGAATACTTGCCTTGATTCATTTTGCTTTATTAAAAAAAATAAAGCCATCTTAATTTTTCCCACTGCTCTGCCTCTTGCACTTCTCTCCTGACAGAATTCTTACACTATACTGCAATTTCAAATAATTGGGATAATTTCTGAGGCTGCTACCCGATCTCCTAAGCTCAGCTGTAAGTAAATAATACCACACTGTCTGAGCGTGTTGTTTCAGATGTGTTCTCATCCTGGAAGAAAAACCAACTCTGTGCCTGGCTGCACAGTGTCTTGGATTTATGACTGTGTCAAGTTTGAGAGAATGACCAACCTCTACAAAGCTTTTCAATGTCAAGCTGGGCTCTATTCTGGAGGCTGGAAAGCAGCACAAAGCTTGCAACAGTACAGGAAGTCTTACTAAACCTCCTCCTTCAGGTTCATTGGATATACCCCATTTCACCTAGGTTTAACCCATAGCAGGAAGGACAAGTGCTGTGCCTTGCATTTTATTTCTCTGGTACCTAAAAGAAGAGCTCTTGCTATTTTGCTAGAATAGCTTTGCGGGGAAGAGTTTTTCAGTTTGTGAATGTCTAATTTTATTGTTGGCCATGGGGACCATACTTGCTTTTTGTTCTCTGGAGATCTCTAGGTATCAGTACCTTTTGTGGTCTCATCTCTTAGGGCTCACTTCTTCCATCTGGGAAGCACAGTTTTGTCTTGAGTGAGACTTTGGCTGCAATTTAACAGCAGATAGCGATGCTGTGAAACAGCACAGGTCAAAGACTGAAGTAGCATGTATGTTTTGGAAACCTGTTTCATAAATTAGTTTTATGTAGTCTAGGTGATGTTTGCCTTAAAATAATTTGGAAACTTTGTTTTAAGTTAGGGATATACAAACCCTATTTAATGCTAGAAGCTGTAACAGTAAAACTGTAAGAAATTCCCCTATACAGATCTCATTATGTAATGTAAGATGTAATGAGTCTAATTCATCCTTGGAGTGTCTTTAATGGTGTCAGCACAGTTTTGTGAAGGATAGATTTGGCCTAGGGACACCACCGCCATAAAACCTGCCTGTCTTCCCCTGATATTTCTGTCTCCAAAGCTTTAGTGAGACATGTCAATGTAATATATTAATAGCCTAGTCTTTTTTGATGACTTTAAGTTGTTAGTAGTATATGTGTTGTTTTCTTCAAACGAATATGAAAAGCTACATTTTCAGTTATGGTAACTGTAAAAGCCCCCTCCAGAACACATTGAAATGATGTACTTTGACTTCACGTATTTGACCTTGTTTTCAATACCATGCATTAGCAAGGCTTAGGAGATGAAGAACGCCCAACGCTGACCACTGCTTTCCACACTGGTTGCCATCTCCACACCCTTTTGCAATGTGAGACCCAACAGCACAGTTGAAGCTAACGCCTCCTGTGTCAGCTCCTAACAGCACCCTCAGAGACTCAGGTTTTCAGCACTCTCCCATACAGCATGGTGGAGCCCTTTTGTTAAGGCACAGTCAGACACACTCTTGGGATGGCGGCTGAACTGAACATTCCGACAGCTGAGATATGGTACCTTCTTGTGTCCGTCTTGTGTTCATGGTCTGTTTACAGTGCAGAATCAATCAGATTTGCCTGCATTGCTTTCAGAGGTGAGCCAGCCACTTTGACTGCTCTGAGACCCTCCACATGGTCAGCAGCCCAACAGGCTGTGCCTACGCCAGTGCCCAGAGAAGAAAGTTCAAGTGAGAAGGTGCACATCAGGTTACCAGCTCAAGAGTAGAGGAAAAATAGCCTCAGAGAAATATTTTGGTTTCCATTCTGGAAATTTTGTAAAGGGTATTTCTGCTCTATATTCAGAAGCTTCCTTAGGGGAGAAATGATCCGTGAGCTGTCTGAGGATAGGAGCTCCAAACTGTCTGTCTTTGATGGCCTTTGGACTTTGCTAAAGCCATCTCTGAGCAATAATGGAGCACAGTCAGAATTCAGTTGGGGTGGTGGGGAGACCAGTTTCCAGATGTTGGTTCTGATTTTGGTAATATTTCTTTTAAACTTGAAACAGCCTGGAGTTGTTTGCTTACTTTTTCAGAGACTTTCTCTATTTGTTTGTGCTTCCTGAGTCATCACCTGTCTTTGCCAAGACTTTATTACGTCTAACAAAAGGTGTATTATTGATGCACTGTGGCATGCACAAAGCCTTTCTATGAACTTCACTGGACATATGGTCCTCACAGTTTAATTTTGCTCCCTGTTCCACTCCTGAGGAGGTCCATGCTCTGAGCTCTGCTATGACGGTGTAAATGTTGAGCAGGCTTTGACACCGCATTGGCTTAAAAGGTCAGCTCTCTGGACTTCTGATGCTTTTAGATCAATCCTCTTACCTTTCATTTTGTAATAATGTATGGATATATACATATATGTAGCCTCTTTGGTGATTGCTAAAAGAGCAGGAGTGGAGAAGTAAGCACTGTCTTGCCTCTATTAGAAATGCTTGGAAAGAGCAAAAGGCACTTAAAAGATAAGTTTGGCACTTTCTATTTCTTTCTGCTCCTTGTGTGTACCATGAGGTCATGATTAATGGCTTTGGTCATGTTTGGAAGGCAGAAATCACTTCTGTGTTCAATTCAGGAAGACCTCTGAATTGGTGAGGCCCAGGGGAACCGGCAGCTCTGGGTCTAGAAGGACCCGTGATGTCATCTCGTTTGCCCACGGGGGATGCAGCTATTACTTCTTTGGGCATTATTCTTGGATAGCACTAAGGTGTGTGGGTTTTTTGGCCTCCCAAACACATTAATTCTGCCCTGAGCAATGGAAAGATTCCCCACCCTCGGGGGAGGCTGTTTAGGATGGTGGGGGTCTTATGTACAGGGGCAAGGGACTGATGGGGGTGTGCATGCAGAGGGACAATAAGGTAACACTCTAGACTTTACGGATACACTTCAAGTGATGCAAACTGAGTTCAAAGTAATATGAACCTGTATATGAAGTTTGCTTGAAATAAAGCTACTATGAGATAGAGAAACATACACAGTAAAGAAACAGGATATTTTGACATTTATTCATGGCTTTCCTGGGGTGTCTTGGACTGTATAAACTCACTGCTATTGTGTTAGTGAAACCCTAGATTCCCTGAAGGTATAACTGTGACTGGAATTTAATTTCTTTTGCTTTGAAGAAAGAAGAGAAAAAGTAAATTTATTGCAGTGGTGTAACTCCTATCAATTCCACACGTAAAGAAATTATGAACAAACACATAATTTAAGAAATTGTGGACAAGCTCATAATTTCCTGACAATTTCTTTCTGAATTATATGCATTTTGAGAGTATTTATTTTCCATATTGAAGGAGGAATGGAGTTGAATGCCTTCTTTTTCTTCAGTCCTTTTGTTTCAGTAAAATAAGATGCTATTGTAGACATGTTGGGTAGTCTGTCTGGTGTCATTGATGAGCTCTGAAAGAGATATGCTATCACTGTATTGCTTTTAAGCTAAATGAAGACATTCAAAAGGATAATTTAAGCCTCGTATTCTTGGGATATCTCATTTTCTTGCAATCTACTAAATTTTAATTCAGAATAATTGTGTGTTGTATTTACAGTTCTATTTAGATAATGTTTACTTATGTTTGCATATTATGCCTGGCTAATAGATGGCAGATATAGGGTGAAATTAAAACATAAAGAATCCAGACAATAAGCATCCTAGTTCACAGTTAGACTATGAGTCTTTGTGCTTCCTTGTAGTGTGATTTCAGAATCTAGTTAAGCAGATGCTCAAGTATTTTGGGGAATCAAGCTTTAAATTGCTCAATTAAATTACTTTTCACTAACAGCATGAGCTTCAGTGTCAAAAGATAAATTTACAGTAAGGAACGAATGTTTAAGATGAAAAGTATGTCATAAATTAAACCACCTCAAAAAGCCAGAAATAAACTCTTAGCTAACAACACAAAGTATAAACTGGAAATGTAGGAAAGTACAGTACAGGGTTGCCTATTTTGAAGAAGACAAAGCAAAGGACATGCCTGAATTTCATCAGTTGTGGTTTATTTGCTGGAAATATGCTACTATTTCACATTTAGGTGTTATTCTCATCACTGTGTTGGAACATTTCCTTTCCCACCCTTGTCAGTCACATTCCAATCCAAAAGTTGTCCCAGTGCATTTTGGGGGGTGGAGAAGAGCTAGTAGCATATAATTTAAACTAAACAGGATGAATATCCTAGTTTATATGTATGTGATATAAAAATCAGGGATGTCTTACCTGGTTAAGTTTCTTTACAAATATCACTGCTTTAACTCACTAATAGTGTTACTTCTGAGCAAAAAAAAAATACGATTTCTGGATTTGTAGATGAAGCTGAAACCATGGGGTTCGCAGTACGAGGCCCACCCCAAGTACAATGTCTGCATTAATCTTTGCTCCTTGCACAGAAGGCTGGAGCTGGCTGCCAGAGCTAATGAATGGATTCTGACTCTGCCATGTTAGGCTCTTACCAAATACAAAGGCTGGTCACAAATTATAGTTTGTCGGATGGCTTCAGATATAAGCATTAGAAAAACATTTGCTTAACAGTAATAATTAGTCAGCGACAGAGGCAAGTTTTACAGATTGCTTTAGAGCACTGAGGCAAATGTGGGTTTCTGTGGGAAAAAGCCTGTTGCCTGTCTAGTGATTCATAAAAAGTGAAAAAAGGTGTTTTAGTTACATCTCTTCTAAAGGTGAGACCAAACCGCAGCATTTCTACAAAACCCAAATAACCTCAATCTTTACTGCAAACACTGTAGTGTTTTAGGAGCACCACTTTTCCTCAATTAAACAACAAAAAAATCATACTTGAGTTTTTCCTGGCTTGGATTAGGATCATGCTTGCACAGATACAGAGCTTCACTGAGTGGATTCTTTTTAGCTTAAACCTTAACAGTTAAATTAGAAGAAAACTCACAACTGGCGCAGAGGAGCTCAGCAAATCACCAGGCAGCCTGGGCTGCTGAGATGCTTTCGTTCTTTAGCAATGAACTCATACCTTGGGCTTTTGTATTCTCGGGAAGAAGAATCCATAGTTCAGGGAACTGCTAGAAAAAGGATGGTTAAATGAAGCCCAACAGTAAGCAATTCGTGTTACTGAAGCATGTCATTGAAACTTGGCACAAGTGCTAGCTCTGAGCTTGTGCTGTGGAATGGTTTTAAGTGCTTGTCATCTCATAGATACCGCTGCAAATGTTCTGTACTGTCTCTCCTTTCCTGTGCTGTCTGGGAGAGTGAGTACAAGAATAAGTCTATGCATTTTCATTTGTTTGACTTTGGGTTTTCTGTGCTTTGGTTTCAGTAGCGTGGCTATCAGATGAATGAGGTTGTATCCATGCCAGGAGAGATGCAAACCAGCCCATTACTTCATTGTGTGGTTGATTTGCTTGTTTGTTTTAAAAGTTTGCATGTACTAGTGAATGCAGGGGGATGATAGCATCTAATAATTGTAGTGCTGGCAGGAGCGATGCAAGCTCACCCACACAGCCTGCCAAGGTACCTCTAGTCTAGTTTGCAACACCTTTTTTTTTCCACTGGTTGTCCTGCTGCCATAGCACAGAACCAGAGAGCAGCTTTAGAGTGCTCACAACTGACGTGTGCATTGAGACCACCAAATGAATTTTCCTTTTCGATGTGATTAGTTTTCTACTGCTATGCTGGCATCTCTTGTGCCAGGGTATTTAACAGGGGGTTCCTGCTGTGAAAGTCCTTGTTTCCACTTTTGTGCTGATGCAGCTAAAAGGGTATCATTCCCTTCCCAAGCTGATCGTTCTGTGAGAGATTTTAAGAGGGATCTGCAAAGAGCAGAAAGTCTGAATAGATTAACAAAGCTGATAATTCCTGCACTGCAGAAAGATGGACTTCACTGCTTTATATTTGCAGGCTTGTGTCAATAGTGCAGAGAAATGTAAAAATATCCTAAAAAGCTGGTAATAGTTTCAGTGAATATTAGTTTGCTTCAGTAACTGTTGTTCTACAGTTCCAAGTATTAATTAAGAGTATCAGCATGAAGGCTTCCTCCAGTGCCTATATTCTCTTGGCATGAGCTCAGGCATGATAAGGACTTAAGTGGGGCTTAAGCTGGTTACTGTGACTTCTGTGATCTGGAGCAACAAAGAACAGTTGGTCATTAAACAATCAATTTCTTTTAAGGATGTCTTTACCATTGCTAATTAAAATACCTGTAATTATTAAATCATGTCATTAGTTAAGATAATCCTCCAGATTATTTTCTGTTTACTGGGTTGCTAGGGGTACCTAATACATCAATATGTGTAGAAGTGTTCAATGAGACTGCCAGATTTTTTGAAAGATAAATAGTTTTACATGCTTCAGAAGTAGACTCCAATTGGCTAAGGAATTGGCCAAAGACTGAAAATGTGACCTCATTCTTGGCAAGTGATAAAGATATATTTTTGTTAACAGACACTATGTAAAAAGTGCACTACACTACTTCTAAGCAAAAATCTGTGTCTAAGAATAATGAAGTCTTTTAGTTAAGAATAATTTTTGAAAGAAATGCAATTCACTGTACTGTACATGAGTCTGCTAATATATATATAACTAATATAATATAGTTGTTCTTTTATATCCTTTTTTCATTTAGATTCTTAAATTCAATTAATACATATGTCACAGGCATACTTTTAAATCAATACAATTATATAGCAGATAAATATAATTATTGCCTATTAATTCTTCCGTCAAATCTGTGTTTGTGTAATAGACATACTGTAATTGTCTTCTTGAGTCCAATCACATACTTCAACTTTCAGCAATTATGTTTTAACTTAATTCCAATGACTGATTAAAACCATGTGTATTCAGGTTTGGATAGATGTGCATACTACAGGATTGTTAAACCTGCAGAAAATATGTTTTTAATAATCCATTACTATTTAATTAGCATGCAATAACTGTCTTATTAAATCTAAATTAAAACCTTATTTGAGGCATGTAATTGAAAGTGCCACTGGGTAAAATCTAATCTGTCAGGGATGAATTTACATGGAATAACATCGCCAGATTTTTTGGTTTTGCACTTTTCAGGGTCTTCCCAAACATTCTCTTAGTCATCAGAGTGGAATCTTGCAACAATCAGGGCTCTGCAAAGTGCAGCATTTGAAATGCTTTTTGGGTCAGAGTTGTCATCTTCTGAGAGTTCATCTTGATTTGAAAGATGATTCTCTGGGTGGAAGATGAGGAATTCTTAAACCTTTACCAGATGCCAAAATGTGTGTAGGGAGCCGGTGAATGTTTCCCACTAGCCAGGAAAGAAGGAGAGCTGATTTGCAACGCACACCACATGGTTAGGTGTCCCTCAGTGCCTCAGCATATGCTGACAAACATGAAAGGGAAAAGGGGTTTTGGGACTCTATCTCTTTATAATAGAAAAGTTATTATCACATGTTGCTGTGTACAAGTGGTCACACAACACAGCCAGTGAGAGCAAATTACAGGAAAATGAGACTATTTACAGGAATTGTGACACTATCACTGTTCTGGGGTAAAAGCAATGCAGAAGCCATCCAGAAACATGAATTCATAAATGCTACCGGTGGATGTGCTTCAGCAAGACAGCTGAAGGAGTCTGTGTAAATTATCAAACTAAATCGCTTGTAAAATTCTAAACATCCTTGGTTTGAGATTAATAGCCACTCGGATCCCTGTAAAGATGTGTTTAATTAACTGGCTAGCAAATTTATTGCAAAAATCTCCTCTCAGATCTGCTTTGCAGAGTCCAAGTCTGCTATTCTCCTTTCTCATCATAATTCCGTCTCTCCTTGACAGTAAGTGGGAAAACTGCAAACAGGAAGCAAAAAATGTAAGAGCGGTGATTTAACAGGTGAATCTGTCCTGGGTTCAGCAGTAGCAGTCATTTTTCTCCTTCTTAGTAGCTGGTGCAGTGCTGTGTTTTTGACTTTCGGC
>JANHGB010054107.1:23814-41268 GCA_026283785.1 Coracopsis vasa
TTATTATTGGTGGTAGCAGTAGTGATTTGTGTTATACCTTAGTTACTGGACTGTTCTTATCTCAACCCATGGGAGTTGCATTCTTTCGATTCTCCTGCCCATCCCTCCAGGAGCCGGGGGAGGAAGAAAGGGAGGAGTGAGCGAGTGGCTGCGTGGTTCTGAGTTACCGGCTGGGCTTAAACCATGACAGAATCACAGCAGATAATTTTCTCAGGATATTTCATATTGGTGCTTACCCATTGTCAGCCTCAGTCTGCTTTGGGTGCTAGTCTCCATGGACATCAAGGTCCCATTTGGGAGTTAACTGTTATTGTTATCTTGATATGGGCAGTGTTCGCATGATCCGGAGACACTTCAGCAGATTGGGATTTGGCTGCAAAGGATATGGTGGATTCCAGATGTTGATGGGGCTGTCTAGGGATGCAAGACTGTAGTTAGGAAGGGAGCAAAAGATTACCATGGATGGAGAGCAGGGAGGAGAGGCAAAATATTTTGATGATTCCCTAGCCAGTGTTGTCCAGCAACGCCTAAAGTGTTGACAGACCACAGTTCCTGAGTTGTGGTGGACATTTCTGTCCCTGAACTGCTCACAGGACAGAAATTCATCTGACTTCTCTGTTTTTATTAACAAGCTTGGGAGGATGAAGGTTAAAGTCCTTCAAAGAAGGATATAAACCAAGGAAACTTTCAAAAGGGAAGGCAGAAACTTGGGAGCAATCTCAGCTATGGGTGGAAATGTGGCCTTTGAGGGAGGATGGGAATTTGCTAAGACATGTTACAGTGCAACAAGGTGAGGTGAACACAGAAGGGCATCAGGGTTCACTTGAAGGCGGCAAAGAAAATTATGTATCAGTGATGGGAACAACCCCTAGGACTACCTAGGTCAAATTAAATAGTTCCTTTTACTTTTAATATGTTTATAATTAGGCCACACATGAATAGCTGTCATGGTGAATGCACTATGAGTGTAAATTGAGATCTGTTTATTTGAACTTCAGCTGTAAGTGTTACTGGACATCCCTGCAAAACTGGAGTGCTCTTACTCTGGAGCAGTGACAAGTGTCATGATTACTGTAAATAGTCCTGTTTTCCTCTGATTTGCTCCCACCAGCTGTGTTGTGTGATTGCTTATACAGGGCAACATGTGACTCTTTTATTATAAAGAGATACAGCAAAGACCATGAGCAGTACAATTCAGTAAGAGCACCTAAGCCCTGCAGTAGTAACCACCCAAGTACATGAGATATAGACAACACAAACGATTATGCCCCATGGAGTTGTTCAGAATCAACACTGAGATGTTAACAGGCCGGGAGGGAACTAGGGTTGAGAACTGCTGAGCAGATGAAATAGGGTGCAAAATTATTTAATTGCTCATCTTCTTCATTTGAAATTGGTGGAGTGTCAGGTCTAGCTATGGAAACTATCTGGGGTTTGTTTATATAGCCCGATTTGAGACACCTGTCTAAATCAGGAGCCAAAGCTCCTAATAGAGTTAATGGAGCACTTAATTTAAGAGCTAATTACAGCCTGGGGTTAGGTTCTCTGAATGGCTCTCTGGTGGCACCACAGGACTGGGGGCAGCTGAGACTGCCCAACCAGGTGACTGATTCAAGTCATATGAGTAAGCACTCACACCCCAAGATTCGCAAGGTTCAACAGTAGGACATTAAAATCCATCTCCTGTCTTCTCTTGGTGCATGTTTGCATCTGCCATCTTTCCCTCTCTTTCCCCTCTATTTTTAAGCAAAAGAAGCTTCAGTGAGATCACTGAGGACAAGGATATTAACATGGTTATCAAAGAAATTATTACATGTGGTTCATTATATTGTTTTTCAATACTGGCCTGTAAAATCAGGATTACTAAGAAAAAAAAGTCTCTTGCAGATTGCAAGAAGTAGAAGTATTTGGCTTTCATTTCTAATCAAACAGGCTAAATATTCATGTTTATGTGCCTAAATGAAACTTTTGTATGCAGTCTTCTACCCCATCTGCATGAATAGTGGCATTGTAACAGGATGAGGTCACTGCAGAAGGGAAAGTGAGGTAAGAACACAGCTGAATCTACAGCTTCTCTGCTACATGGTGCACCAGTTTGTGCTTAAAGGAATACAGTGCTTTTGCCCAAGCCAGAGCCACTGTGGGCACTGCCTGCAGAGCTGAATGCCTCTCGCAGGACTCTAGATGCATTCCTGGCTCTACTGTATGGTCTGATGCACAGTATACAGTTTCCTCTGCTTTTACAAACTGCCCTTCGGAGACCTCTTTACACATTTAATAAAAGTGAAAATCCATATGGTTTATTTTAAAGCCTTCATTAAAAAAAAACCAACAAAACCCCAAACCCCAAAAAACCAGTTATCAGACCTCATTCTGCTCTGACTTATGTGGCATAAATCCTGAGCAGCCCCATTGTAATACTCACTGATGTTCAGGATTTATGCCAGCATCGGGGAGCAGCATTTGGCCCATCAAAGGGCTTTTTCCCCATCATTCGTTTGAAAAGAAGTGACTCAACTTTATAAAGACTGATGGCTTCCTATTAGCATCACCTCTGTACCTAGTGGGAACTCTTACAAATGTGCAGTATGGCAGATCCTGGTGGGCGCATCGGAGAGCTCGGCAGTGGAAGGGTGGCAGAGCAAAGTGGTGTTTGAAGGAGTGTGAGATTTGCTAAATCTGTACGTCAGTTCATATTTTACCTATTCCTTGTATTAACTTTAAAGGCCATATAAACAGGTTGCCAAGGGTACACTGGCAAATCGCCTCTCCTCACCCACCATCATTATTAGAGCTCTGAGAACTTGGAAAAACCTGACTAGTGAGCAAGCCCTTCTCGCCCTTTTTCCACAAGGCTCTCCAAGCTCACAAGCCTGGGTAGACTTGGAGCAGCTGCTATTTCAAACAAGACTATCCATCCCAGTCTCACCACCCAGTGTGGGAGCCAAAGGGGCTCTGTTTTCATCCCATGCTGCCTCTAGCTGCTTTGGCTTCCCAGTGCTCCATGAGTTCCCAACGAGTTTGTCCCAAATAGAAATACCTTCTTGTTCACCTTTGCCTTTTCCACATCATGTAGCAGTGAACCCACCACTCTCCTTGACCCAGAGTGATCGGAGTAGCCTATTCCTATCTTAGCTAGCAAACTCAGGCTGAGGCAGCCACTGATAACCTTGAGGTCAGACAGTAGGCCATCTGATGTTTCTAGAAGCAGAACAATCAGTACTATGTTCTGCTGCAGAAAGCTTCTGATCAAGCCAGCACCAGGGTTTATTCACACACTGGGCTTTTTGGGTTTTTCCTTTGATTTTTTTCCTCACCTCACAGGCAGTGGATTGAGCCACAAGTATTATCAAAGTAAAGTTGTGACAATTTTAGAATGACTTTGTGGCTCATTCAGTGCCCTCGTCCTTGCCCAGCACAGAAATATTAGGTAGGAGCTGGTGAGGCAGATGGAGGAGTTTGGAGAGCCTTTTCTCTTTTTTACCTACCCGATCCAAGACCTTGTTCATCCTGGGTTGCCAGGCAGGATAGTGTGTGTATGTGTATGCCATGTAGAAACAGGAGCTCAGAGACTCTTTTATCTCTGCTCTGTGCTTTCCCCAAACACCATTAATTTCTGTTTCCCCACAACATCTGACTTACTTAAAGTGTTGGAGCCACAAATGGCAGGCTGAGAGCTGTTGCTGCCCTGGTCTGTACATACTAACATCGTCACTTCTCAGCCTCTCTGCCCCAGCTAGGAGTTTGAGATTGTGGCAGCATGAGGAGAGAAGGAGGGAGAGATATGAGACTGGGTGATAGAGAGAGTGATAGTGGGATGAAAAATTACATAAAAGTAAGGGAATAAATAAAGCAGAAATGAGAAAAGCAAAAAAAAAAACAAGCCCAGAATTGTATAAAGACCCTGCAAAAGGAAACGGGTGTCTGGAGAGCTGTGGGTAAAAAATCAAGTATCTGGGTAGTGCTTCAAATAGCCACATTCAGTCTCTGGAAGCTGGACCTGCAGTACAAGTTGCCTTTATTGGGAGAACACAGTAAACGTGACACAAAAGAGTAAATGTTTGTGCTTCTTTCCAGTTCTGTGCTTTAATGTAACTTGCATCTGACTCTATTCTTGGAGAGGAAATGTTATGGGACAGAAGCAAGGGGAAGCTTGCAGGGCTGCCGGAAGGAGCGGGTGCTCTGCTTCCCCTCCCTCTCCTTCCTCCTCCTCCTGCCACCTGTCAGCATCCCCTCGCCTCCCCCATCATCCTCACTCCCGCCAAAACCTCCCTTTGTCCTAATGTGCATTTTAAAGCATGGTCTTGTTCTGCTTTAATTATATTTTCTGGTGGCCGTTGCTTCTTTCCCAAAAGTCTGTCCTGGTTTTGTCTGACTTTGGAAAGGCTGAGTCGGAAAGTGGAGGGGGAGGCATTTCGGCTCTTGCAGCCCAAGCATAAATGATCCTTTTGCTTCCAGGTCAGTAGTTCAAATCCAGCCCACAGAAGTCGAGCTGGAAAGTGATAGCTGCTTTGGAGCCAGCGTGTAAAGCATTAGTTGGTGGTCTCTTTCGGACAGGTGTCCGAATTGCTGCTGGCTCTAATTGGCATCTTAGCTGGCAGCTTTAGAAGCGGGGCCAAAGACTGCATGGGCACCAAGCCCATGATACCCTTGCCTGGGTGGTCCTCCTAAGTTGTCGTTAAAACAAGCTGGCAAGGTGTCCAGGGAGGACTCAGACTGCTGTTGTCTGTCTTGTACCGGCTTTGTAAATAAACAGGGATATTCAGCTTTGAGAGCTGTTCCTGCAGCTTTGATTTCACTTTGGAGAAGGTTCTTTTTCTCCTCTTTGCACTGATTTTAATTTTTTTTTTTTTACCCTTAAAATAATTAAACTTTGAAGAAACTAATGGATTAGGAATCTAGAACTAAATTTAGAAAGAGGCAGTTCACGGAGACGCCCCAAGTTGGGAGGAATGGTGGAAATGGATAAACTGGTGTTGCTGGGAACAGCCTCTGACTAGGACAATTTAAATTATTTTTGTCTACCAAACAGACCCAGCTAACCTGCCTCGGTGTGATCACTTGCACTAGTACAGGATCAATGAATGTAATTTCTAGCATAGCAGGATATGTTTTGGTCTGTGATGTTCCTGCACCATCTATCTGTTTCTGCTTGCATTATCGCAGCTTCCAAAAAATGAAGCTCTGTAGAATTATTACATGCATCTTTGGAAGCCTCGAGCAATCTTATTTTTAGTATGTGTACTTGCATCCTTTGTCTTCCCCATTTTTATTTGCTTTTGTATTTATGTAAACTTCTCACATCCCTGTAAATCGGGTGCATGAGACTCTGTTATGTTGCTCTGTAATAACAGCAGGCATGCAGGTGCAGAATTGTGTACTGGTGTCCTCCAAGCACACTGACCATGCAGTAGGAGAGGGTGTTAGGTTGTTGCTGAGGAATACAGTGTCATTTCGTGGTGCCTGGTTGCTGCATAACCCTGCTGTCCCTCTTCTGACCAACACCCTGCATGGTCAACAAGTCAGATAGTTGCTGCAGATGGGATTCCACAGTGTGAAGGATGCAGTGGTGCCCAGATGAAATTTCCTGGCCTAGATGAAATTCCCTGAGACTTCGGTGCCCCTAGGCAGTGCAGCAGGAGATAAGGCTGAGAGGTTTGTAGCACATGGGAGCTGCCCAGTCTCTGTTCTCAAGAGAGAGCAGTGGGGTAAGTTCCCAGGCCGTGATGCACAGGTTGCCTAGCCCACCTCAAGGCAATCAGGATGAGCTGTAAGTGAATCCTAGTGAGCTCATAGTCCCCTGCTCATCTTGGAAGTGCTTGAAGAACTTTCACAGTGTTCTGCCCATGTGCCATGCAGCTCAGACCTCTGCTAGGGACATGGTGAAGCAGCCTGTTATCTGGGAAGAGCCGTGTATGAGCATTACAGTAATGGAGAGCGCTCAGAAATATCGCATGTGATACACTCAACATCTTCTGGTGCTCTTGCAAATCATACGCGGTTTTATATTCCCAAGGCAAATGTAAATTGTCACTGTTTGGTTGACTTCAGCGTGCTCTCATCCACTCCAGGTGCAGTTCTGCCCCATAATCTTTAAAACAGCAAAAACAAACTCAGAAAATGTTCCCCGCTTTTGCTCTGCTTTCGTGAAGCTGTTCATCCAAATTCTGCCTGGGCCTCACCGCTTACGGCCGCTGCTTTTGGATTTATTTAACCCTTACTGTAGTGCTGTCATTGCAGGATACTGTAAAATTTGCCTTTTGCTTTAGACCAAAAAAAAAAGTTTATTGTTGCTGTTTGTACGTTTTCATCTGTAGATGCCAAGTGCCTGCTTTAAAAAACCAAAAACATCAGCCTCCAACCATATGCTAAATTCCTAGCTGCATAGTAAAGATTGATTACATGTGTTTATGTGTAATTTAAAAACGGTTCATTCAGGAAGTGTATGGTCTCTTAAAGGCAAGTTTAAGAACCTTCAATTTTACATACGTTTATTTATATTAGGGAAAAGGGCCTGGAGTACTAAGAAAACCCCATGATATATAGGGCTCAGCCTGAGAATTCTCAGAACAGTTTTATATATTTTTATTCTGTCAATATGCTCTTTCACAGCTGTTAATTAGTTTTGTTAGTTGACTTACAGAAAAGCACATATAAAATGAGGACTAAGTAATTCCATAGCACTAATAGTATTAATGAAAAGCACGAAGTCTGGAGGCAATTGTAAAAACACTAGTTCAACCAAAAAGTAATTCTCATTTGAATTAGCATGATTAATTACATAGCTTTTCCTTGTCACAGCACACTGAAATCGAAGCAGTCAGGATGGTTTAAAGGTTTCAGTGTATAATTCTAGTAGATGTTAAAAACCGGTACATAGTCACTCTGTACATATGCATAGAATAAAGCTATAAAGAAGCAAGAAACACAGTAAACTTCAATTCTACCATTAACTGATTTTTTAAACTTAAAAGACTGATTCATTTAATTGCACAGCAAAGCAAATGTGACTGTAAATCAGTGTTGGTTACTCCTATGTCATGCAGAGGGGTATTTGGATACCACAGCTTTTCCACTATGTGCCTAATGGGTTTACATGCTGTACTCATTCATGTGGCTTGAGCAATTTTGCCTGAAGGGGTGAAAGAGGAATCACCCTGTTTGTTTCTTTTCCATACTAACTATAGTATTTGCTTACTAAATATGTTGACTCTATAGATGTCATGCAGTTTGCTGTGGCTGAATGTGGGCTGAAGGAGTGCTTACCCGTGCATACGGAAGATGGCAGCGGGTGTCATCGCTCCCTGCCTGTGCATGTGCAGCCCTGGAGCATGAATTGTTCTCCTCTCCAATAGCTCGCGTCCTTGCAGTGTTCCTGACATGCCCAGGTTCCCGTAGGCCTGCGGTATGCCATGGGTGTTTATTATGTGGAAAAAAAGGAAATCCTGCCAATCCACATCACTAGTGCAAGTTTGTCAAATGACATCAGCAGGAGAGGAGAATTTAGTTCCTAACCACATGCAAATAGGTCCCAGACTGTTGGTTATGCCATGATGTCAGCTCTGATTCCTCATCCATTATTTGATGGGCTTCAATGTGTAAATGCCAGATATGTTCCCCCTCCCTTTTCCTATCCTCCCACGCAGAACTTCTGGGTTTGTTTTGATTTTATTTGTGGAAAATGTGTTTTGAACAACAAACATACCTCCTCAGGAGAAGTTTATTTCAAGGGTGATTTCCTATGCAAGCTTCCCTTGTCTTTGTTATCATTTTGCATTATGGTGAGCCATTAATTACTAAACCAGTTCAGATATTTTCCCAAGGGATTCAACTAAGTACGGGTAATAGTTCCAACGTTCTTTGTCATGAATTGACATTAACTTTGTTAATAAAAGCTACTGTATCATTTTGGCCACGTGAAGCATTAAAGCATGTCAGCCTGAAGGTACGCTAAGGTGCAGGAGCAAATCAGGTCATGTCATGCCGGCTAATGTCGGGTTAGATTTTACGGCACATATGTCTGCTTAAAACAGCACAGACCTCTAGATGGTGTAATTTGGGGTACTGGGACATGGAACTTGTCACTGACGAGTCTGAGGGTCAAAGCCAGCTGAGCTATGAAAGGTGTGCCTCTTGTCACCTAGCATTAGCTGTCTCATTCAATCTGGACTAAACTTCTCCTATAAGCTGTAATCACTTTCAAGGGGTAATTCATCCTTAAGACCTGGGATGGTTTGCCTTGTGCAGAAATAATCTAGATATGTATTTTAGACTACTGAGCCTAATTTTAGATTAATTCTGACCTCTGTGAGCAGCAGATATTACTCCCTAACTGGTGTTCACTGCCATTTAAAAATCATTTAATTCCAGTTTCCTTTTTACTGGTATCTTTCCCAGAGGCACAAGGAGGGCATTGGTACTTTCTAAGCATGGGCTGCATCCGCTGCTTGCCTCTCTATGAGCCTCTGCCCTAAGAGGACACTATATTAGTTGCTCTTTCAGTGAAGAGGCTGAGGCTGGGACTTGGAAATTGTTCATGACTTTTGGATTTAGCCCAGCTCAGGTTTTTTCAGAGGAGACCTTAGACAAGGTGGAAAATGGGGAAACTTATGCAGATGTTGCCAGTTTAATTTGGTTTTCAACCAGAGGTCTCTGGTTTTCTTAACTTCACACAGTTCTGCAAACTTCAGTTCAAACTGTTCCCTTATAAGGCATTCTGTAAATAATATTTCCAACACAAGGGAGCTTAAGTCTATTTGCAAAGCTACTGAATAAATATACAATACCAGCACAGAAATCAAATTACAGGGGCTGATGTCTTTCTAACGATGTTTAGTTCAAGTAACAGAGGTATTACAGGCAAGTGAGAGATCCCCCCTGAATCACACAGATGTAATTAATTAATGTCTACATTGCCAAAAAAAGGAAAGTATTTTGACAACAGTTATTTGGAACAATCATGAATTGTTCTTTCTTACAGCCCCAAAAGGCAAAAGCAGGAATGTAACTACAATACATCGCCCTATTTTCCCCTATTTTTTCTTTCTGATCAAGTTGTAAAGCTCACATATTGAGTAACTGGGAGAGAAGCCAAAAACATTCCCTTTATAAGTGAGTTTAAACTATGCATGAGGTGTGTTTTTTCCTTTTGTTTCATGGAAACATCTCTGTTGTTGGCAAAAGGTTTAAGTTAGGAAAGTTGGCCTAAAATGCTGCATTGCCAAGGTTTCAAGACCAGGCCTGGATGGTCCGTAAAATGATTTTCTCTTAAGCAAGAGTTCTGCCTTATGAAAAACAGAGACCATGGTCATCCCTTGCCTTTCCCTGATTGCTGACTGTCCCTTCGGGGGATGCACAGATGGTGGGAAGTTTGGGAGCCCCATGTCTGCCCTTGCCCCTCGATGGAGCTCCAGGACCAATGTGAGGTTAGTTCTGGGTGCTGGCTTTGTGGGCAGTGGTGAGGTGGTGTGGAGGTAGAAAGGGGAATTCCTGTCCTTGGGACCATGCTGGTGTTTTGGGGATTACTTAGGTCTTGAAGCAGTGGATGTCTCCTGTATCTGCTGTTGTGCAGTTGTGTTTGGGCCCGTGCAAAGGGCAGTATGATAAGAGTCAACGGGAGATAAATCTGACTTGGTCCTTCCCTTCAAATCTGCTCAGGCAGGAGCATTTGTACCTAAGGTCCCCCCTGGGGAAGGAGATTTGAGGGAAAATCAAACAAGGGAGGCAAAAGTCTGCAAGTAATGGGGCATCAATCGAGTGGGACTTGGCCCCTGGCTCCAGTTGGCAGGTCCCTGAAATCATATTCTGAGAACTGACTGCAAGCCCTGGCTGAAGCATCGCTAGCCTGACAGACGGTAGTTGCCCTGACTCACAGTCAGCTCACAGGCAGGCAGCACCCACCTGGCTACCTCTGTGTAGCTTGATGGAGGTGCAGGTTAATGCAGTCATGGTAAAGCTGCTCAGGTTGAGCTGTCTTTTATCAGAGCAGTCGGTGCGGTACAGTTCAAGTCCCTTCTGGGGGCTGGATCTCTGCTCTTCTTTGCAGTCTCAATTTTCTTTTGTAATTGAGAGCAAAGCCCTGTTTACATACCCACCCCCTCTTCCTTTTCCCCAAACTTCTTTGCAAATTGATAAGTAGCTGCCAGAGCTGAATAAACCTCTGCAGATTATTGGCTTGACTAAGTCAACCTAAACAGTCTGTGTGATTAAGTGAAGAAGGCTTGTTTATATAAGAGCCAGAATGGTAAATGGGGAGTTTGGATGTTTATTTCACAAACTTTGTATGGTATAGATATAGATAGCCGGAGGCTAATGCAGGAGAATGCAGTTATCCCAGGAAGGGAATTCAATTTAAGAATTACTCCTGTGTCTATTTTGAAACTACCTGGAAGAGCTTGTTGGGCACTTTAATTGAAAGCAACCTTCTCATGGGTATTTATCCTGATCTTGACTGATTGACTCAGTGGCACATGGGATGTAGGTTGAGGTTGCTGAGTGCATCTGTGAGACAGCTGTGTCTTGTATTCTAACTTCTCAAGGTAGATAGAAGTTGATTACACAGTTGCTTGAATATGTAGAGACAAAATTTGGTCTCACCCTGGTTTTACATGCATGTAGCCTTGCTGCAATTCTTTGGGATTTGTTCTACCGTACCTAAAATTCAGATCATATTTGTAATATGAATTGAGATGAAAATATCGCTGCTTGCTTTATTTTGAGGGACAGGAGAGGCTGATACATATCAGCCTCAATACAGACAGAAACCCAGTGATGTTGTTCCTCTCTATCTTATGTGAAAGAAATGCAAAAACCCCATGTCTGTTATAATCTTCTTATAAAAAGAGATGTTTCCTTTTTCTTTTAATTTGTTGGTTTCAGGAGAAATTTTGATATTTATGAGCCTAGGCAAAATTATTCAGGCTAGACAACAATGCAGAAGGTCTGTACAAACATGTGTGCTTGTGAACACAGGCAAACACTGACCAAAGTAGCTGCCAGATCCTCCTCCTTAGTCCTCTCTCTGCTGTGTAGCTGGGCACACCTTCTGACTTGCTGCATTCCAAGTGCAGATGTCCCAGGCACGATGGGATGAAAGAAATGTCAGAAATGAGGTGGGATTAATCACTCTCTGGAAGAGCCTGTCCCTTGCATATGCTATAAAGGGTGCTTTAGGTGACAAGGTTAGACAAATTTTCTTCTTGTGGAAATGAAGTAAGATAAGTGCTGTTTTCATGGGGCTGCTGCTGCTGAATAAAATGGGCCAAACTGGTACATTTTACATGTGTGCAACCTGTTAATATGGAAGATGTCTATGCAGGTGATGATTCTTGCTGGAGTCTCCTTTAGGGGTATAGTGTGATCACACATTCATTTTCACTGAATTTCTACGTGTTTCATCTGTCTCCCGAGATTAGAGAGAATGAATGCTGTGCGTTTATATTAGAATTTGTACCTGTTTTGTGTTTGTTTATGTATGCACATGTGTGCAGGAGAGTGTGTATCCTTAAGAGTCACTGTCACTGTTAAGAGTCTCAGCAGTAATTCTGCTATCACTTCTCAGCACCTCAGAAAGGCTGTGTTAAAAAAAACGTGGTAAATACATATTTAGAGTAATTTGTTTCATGTGTTATTTCACTTAGTCCATTCCCATGAAGGTTGGAAGCAAAACTGGAGCTGATGTCAGTGGGAACGAAGTCAAGTTTATTATGTGGAGTTCAGACCCAGATTTCACTTCCTGTTAATATGAGAAGAAGTTCAAAGCAGTAGATTATAAAGTCTTTACCTACCACATTACTCGCTATTTGCTCTGATGCTCTTGTCATTTAATAAAAAAAACTTTCATACTTTACCTGGAGTAATTGGAGACTGGAGATCTATAATGTTCCTGCTATTTCCACATTTCAGTTGTCACCTAGGAATTTATATCTGTACTTAGGATAATGAGATTTAGTGGGGTCATTTACACTTAGTGAACATTATATAAATCACCATTACCCATTTGTGTATCATGTGGCTTTTACCTTTTCTATCATAGATATTTCATACAGTCTGTTACTATTCATATTCTCTTTATAAAATTCAGTATATACTATTTATTTAGACAATGGCAACAACATGAGATAATGTCAGGTTTTGGCTATTCTAGTATTACCATTGGAGTGCTGCTTGGGGTTGTTAAAAAGAGCTGAAAGCATAGATTGCCTTGCAGTGCTCTATTTATTGTTTTCAGATGTTAAAAGAACCCTTGCTGTAGTACAAGCAATGGCTATAAGCACCTACTGTCACTAGAGATGGTTAAAGCAATTCATTGTCAAAATTGCATTTTAAAAATCAAAACAGTATAAGGTGCAGAATGTGTGGTCATTCCTTGCATGTCTTTGTTAAATGTCCATTGCAGTGCACTTGATTATGCTCTTCCTTTTTAATTTATCTTTTTTCTTTCAAATGTAAGTGATGAAAATCTCTCTTTTCTTACTCTTTTCCTACCTAAGTGAATTCAGAAAGCCCCTTTTAAGGTCTTTACCATCTCTTTTATAACTCTGATTCTAGTAAAGCAAATGGGTAAACAGATTAATTCTTACACCAATTCCATTTTATGCGTTTGTCCTTGGCCTGGGATCTGATGTCTAGCTGAGCTGTGTTTTACTACCATTTGCCCAGACATTATGGCACAAATTTTTTGGGGGCAGTGTAGACTCACACAAGCAAACACATTTGCTAGCAGGAGAGATGGGAAAGCACTGCCTCTCCAGCCCAGTTCTGCAGTCTTCCCTGAATTGGGCAAGCTTTATCATTGCTTTCATGCTCCCAACACTAGACTAAAGGATTGACTTAAGAGGACCAGAATGCACCAGGGGCAGTGCAGGACAGTGTATGTGCAAAGTCTTGACCAGAGCATCTGATCACAACACCCAGGTCTGACCTTGCATCTTTGGCCCTGTTCAACACCTTTGCATTCTCTTTATCCCCTGCCAGGATCTGCAAAACATAGCTTAGGCTAAGGAAGGAGCATCATCCTTAACTCTGTGTGTTTGGTTATTTGTTGGTGATTTGCAGTAGTTTGAGCCAACTCTTATTTCACCATCTAGTTTGCAGCAAGAAGTAGAGAGGGAGAATCAGGAGAAAAAGTGTGCACTGACAGACATTCAAGGGATCTGAAACTCCTGCTTCCATTGTATTTTGACAATGGTCCTATTAAGTGTGAATCATTCTATGTATTATTCTTATTACTCATTCACCTCATATAACAGGCTTGGTCCAAACGCTGCTGAAGTCTTTCCACTGACTTTACTGGGAGTGGGATCATGTCCTCAAGGGCACATTAGCTGTGTGGTTTCATGGCCGGTTGTAAAGACATCGTTCCATGCAGCCTGGAACAAAAACACTGAAACCTCATGTCTTTGTGTTAGGTAGGTTCTTTTTACCTTCTTTAGCTTGACTGTTTTGACCAGTGGAGATAGATTAATACTACTAACGAAGAAATTTATCTTCCGGATGATCTAATTGTTTAAGTATTATAAAGTACAAAAATACTCTAATGACATTCAGAACGGAAATGGGTACTTTGGGTCTTTACCATGTCCTGGTTTGACCTCTGTAGCCGAAAATCAAAAAGTCCCTGGGTGAACTCTCTCAGAGTTTGAAAATGCCACACTGGAATAATTCTATTGGAATTATCTATTTGGAAATATTAAATAAAATAGTTGTTGTTAAGTTGAAATGGTGCAAGTCTCTACACAATGTAGTTATCACATCCAAGAATTAAGCTATATAAATGAAAATTGATGTACACTTTAGCAATATCTCTCTGAGACATCTCTGCATGTAATACCCTTCCCTGAATATGTGTCTTTCTTTTTACGAAATAGGGCCAACGAATTGTGCCCATTAAATGCTAAATTTACTAGCTGGTGTTTGCTGAATCTGGCCCTTATTAAATGTCCAGACGAGCTTGTTGTAGTTTATTTTGTAGGACGTCTGGTTAGAACATTAAATACAACAAGGAAAAATAAACTTGAAAGTAAAATGGGTCAACCCTTGCCCTACTGGGAATTTTTGTCCTTGATTGGATGGAAGCAAAAACAGGTCACTCTTTCCAAATGAATTGGTCCAAATTTTGAAATTGGATCAAATGATTTTTGTGAGGGTAAATCTTAAATGCTACCTTTTCTATTTCTTTTGTGGTTCTGGTTCATGTGATTAGTTAATATATTACCTCCAGTTTTATTCTTCGTTTCTACAGAAGGGAAGGTTTTCCTATAGCCAGCAACATTTGCCAGTAAAAAGATTTTTAAAATAACCTTGCAGTATCGCTAAGTCAAAGTTCTGTTTCCATTAAGTTTTGCATGTTATGATCAATGCCTTTCCCCCAACTGGGATTTTAGCTGAAATTCTTTTTAAAAGATCAAGTGAAAATTGTAGCTTCTAAAAGACAATATTGCACATGAGAGCGCGCCAGCCCATGGCAGGCTGTGCATGTGCCACTTTTTCTCATGGTCTGATGTCCTCAGCAAATTTTTAACTTATCATCAGAGTCGGCAGAGTTAGCAAGGAGCTTCTTCATTTCTTAAGCAGTCTAGCAGAAATTTCCACATTAATTTTAATTACTCACAGATTTTAACAATCTGAGATCAGTGAAAGTCAGTGTTTTTCCTCGCTACTACACAGCAACTGTGATAATATCATTATAATTCCCAAGCTTAGCATTGCTCTGTATTAGACAGAAAGGGATTGAGTTGTTTTAGGTGTCCTTGCGTTATAAATAGGTAGTTTATTAATAATAGGTCTGTAATGCAAGTGCTGTAGTAAAATTACTAATAAGAACTCCTCAGGAATATGGAGTTACTATAAACTTCATATGTACTGGGGCTCTCAACATGCTGCGATGTTTTCAATAATGAGGCTCTGGTACGTTGTGTGCTAAGATTCACTATATTCTAAAGCAAAAGCTGTCAGAGCAGTCACAGGGAGGGGTTGCCTGCTCTGTCGCCCCCTCCCCTTCCCAGCTTGGATTCAGATCCTCGGGACGTGTTTGGTTTTGGTTGTTTTGAAGTGGCAGGTTTTGTTAACTTACTGCTCCATCCAGTCCTAATAAACATCAGCTGTCAGCCACCATCCTGCCAGGCTGTTCCCATCTTCCCCTTGCTAATCTTCATGATATTTTTAATGCTTTGTTTACAGTTGGAAACACTTTCACATGGTGTTGAGCAAATTGGGTGAAATGTAGCTGTTTCACGGTTTTGATTAAACAAAACCAAAATGAAAGTCTCCCTTCTATCAAGAAGTGGGCTTCTGAGTCACGCTGTGCTGAAAATGTAATGTTTCTCACTTTGATGGAAATGAAAATGTATCCAGTAAGAACAGTGCTGGGCTTTTCTGTACACACATCACCTGCTGCCACCAGGACCAAAGTAGCATCCTCAGTTGGTCGCGGTGCGACTCTTGGTAAAGCTCAGATTGTTGTTGCCCCAGCTCAGGAGCTGCTGGAGAAGGCAGGATATGCAAATATATATTAATGTAATTATTATGCATCAGTAGTGTCTAAGTGCCTGAAGAACCCAATATATTTTTCAGAGAACCTGTGGGTGGATGCTGAAGTAATAGGAAATTACAGTGACTGTGGGTGGTAGAACAGAAACCCAGAGGTGTGAATCCCATAAAATGGGAGACGTTCATATTGGCAGGATGAGCCAGGAACACAAACCTTTGCTAAAGCATCCCCCGAATATTTCTTTAGAGCAATGACTCTTCATGTTTTTAAACTGGAAGGGCATCTTACTGTTGTGAACAAGCTCCATAGATATTGCATCCTCTGTTGTTTACTTAGCTGTTGAGCAGGGAAGGGTAGCAGTGGTGTGATAGATATGAAGCACTTATTGTAAACTAAATATTATTCTGTTAAATTATGTTTTTGCTGCTCTGATTACAAATATGTTAATTAGACACTAACGCAAATAGGGCACCAACTTCCAGATAGAGCCCTGCCTATAGATACTGACCTCCCAGATGCACAGGAACGTGTGTATGTGTTGCCATGCATTTCAAGAACCACCTTCTGATGCCTTGTAGACAGTTGAGTAATACTGCTCCAGATGCACTGGGTCTCACTCTATGGGCATCTGGCACTGACTTTTGACACTTAAGTGAAATGCAATCTTCATTGTGCACATGGTGGGATGTTGCATTTTACATTGGTCCAAATGCCTACACAAGATGCAAAGAGAGTTAGAAGTGTTGTATTTCATGGCAAAGCCTGTATGACTTTTTATACTGAAACTCTTTGAGGTGAAATGTTGTACCTTCTTTGAGAATCAAATCATTCAATATCTTAGAGCAGGAAAGGGCTTTTAGATTTTAGATTTGCAGGCATAATTTTAAGAAGGTAGGATACCAATCAGGTTAGATTTTCATTTAACCTGGATAGTTCTTTTCATTCAAGTGTTCCAGGTAAATTCTTATGGTCCTTCAGTGGTTGTAAGTGGCCCAAGCTCTGGTTTGACAGAAGAAAGGAAAAAATGCTTTCCACCACTGAATTCCTGCCCCTTCACCCACCACAGAATGATGGGTGACTGCTTTTTGCTAAAAAAGAAAGCAGCATGCCAGCTGGATACCTTCCTGCGGTAGCTAGGTTTTCCTTGGAGGTTTCCCATCTCTATACTAACTAGGCTTGACTATGCTTGGCTTATGAGCTTTTGCAAACATCCTTGCCAAGGTGGGATGACTGTAGGCAAAATGAGTGCAGTAGAGAGACAGAGGCAAATAAGTAGGAGTGATCAAAGTCTAGAGATTTGCTGGCAGACGTATCTCCTTCCTACGCTCTACAGCCAGTAGATCCAGTGCTTTCCCCTTCTCCTACGTATGAATCAACACATCCAAGCAAGCAGTGCCAAAGCAGGGGGTGGGTAGGAGACAGCTTTAGCACTGTACAACAGCTGTTGTTTTGCCAATATATTCAGTAGGAAATTCAGAACAAAACTCGCTTTTTGGACCACGAATCTCATTAAAGTTCACCAATGGCACTGGAAAAGAGAGAACTTGAAAGGTTTGTTGTTTTGTCGGGGTTTTGGTGTGTTTTCTGTAAATACTGTTAGAATAGAAGACACTATGTAGATGCTATAAAAGACTGGCTTTAAGGTTTGGTGAAGTTGTCTGCCGCCAGTCCTAGTGAGACGCTAGAGGTGGTAAAAAAGTGAATTTGCCAGGGAGAAACATTTATTACTGCATGGCAGAAAGTGCTTCCTGTTTAAGCGATACATTGGCAGAGATAGTCCTCCATTCAGACACTAAATTCTGCTAATAGACACTAAGTTTTCCATTCAGACCCTAGGTTTTCCATTCAGACACTAAGTTTTCCATTCAGACACTAAGTTTTCCATTAAGACACTAAGATTTCCATTCAGAGACTATGTTTCCCAATCAAACACAAAGTTTTCCATTCAGGCACTAAGTTTTCCA
>JANHGB010054108.1:0-14263 GCA_026283785.1 Coracopsis vasa
GGCTGGGGTGTCGGTCGATGGGGTGGTGAGCTGTTGTATTCTCTTCCCTTGTTATTTCCTTTATCATTATTATTATTATTGGTGATGGTGGTAGCAGTAGTGATTTGTGTTATACTTTGGTTACTAAACTGTTCTTATCTCAACCCGTGGGAGTTGCATTCTTTTCGATTCTCCTCTCCATCCCTCCGGAAGCCGGGGGGGACTAAGGGGAGGAGTGAGAGAGCGAGACTGCGTGGCTGATTTATGGCTGATTGAGTTTAAACCACGACAATAAGATACTCATGAACCAATAAAGATTTGCTTATTCTTGTAACTCAATTAATAAAGTAGGTTTTTAAATCACAGTGAATCAGTAAATGGTGCATACTTCAAAATTAACTTCACTAGGAATATTCAGAATTTGGAGCTACAAATGCAGTGACACTCACAATGTACAATATCTTCTCCAACAGCACTAGAAAGGCAAAAAACTGTAAAAATGTGTAAAATAAACTGGAAAGTTGAGCTCTAATGACAAAATTGACTGCCTAAACGCTTTTCAGACAGATGCACAATGAACTAAACCATCTTATCTTTCAGATTTGGGAAACGTGGTAATAAAGATCTATGCTAATTGTGTGTGAGAAAACTGCTTCACACACAGTTCTTAAACATATGCATATTCGTCGCTCCATAGTTTTCCACCGAGGAAACTGAGCTACTGAAAAGATCCATTTTGTAGTGGATATTTCCAACTCAAAAAGGGGAGCTTGTCCTAAGAATTTGATTATTTCCATTGGCACCATCAGAGGCTTTACAATCCCCTTTTTCTCAGGGGTTTATTTACTTTGTAAACCTCTGAACAGATCAGAATATGACATTTACAGAATTACTTCAATGAGTCATTCTGCAAATTACTTCTTCTTTCAGCTTCTCTAAGATAACCCAACCCTGCATTCCAAAAGGGAAATACAAAGAAATAATCAGCTGTGTTTCCCGTCATTATGATGTTGATATTGACTGCACTTCCACACAGAGGTCTCAGACAGCAATTACAGACCTGTTTTACTGAGCATTTACGCAGTGTAATACACTAAAATGTATTTTTACATTTTTCTCATATAAAATTAGTCTTTTTGTTTCATTATGAAGCTATTTAATATTCAGTTGCCTTTTTATCATTTGATGCAAAAACAAAGAGGAAACAAACAACACAGTGTTACCAAGGACTGAAGTGTCTATCCACAAAGAAATACCATGGATGTACTCTGGTGTCATCCTTTGCCTTGCAGAATATAATCTCATTTATTCATTCACCAGGATTAAAAGCTATGAATGTCTTTTCTGCATTATCTGTATCTTACTGCATAGAAATATCCCTTTGAACATAGAATAAAATTTTGTCTTTGTGGCCAGAGCCATGCAATTATATATATTTAATGTCTAAATTCTTAGAGCCATGCTCATTTCTAATTCTCCAGAAAATAGGATAAACATCTGTAATATTAATATCTGTTACCCACCTTTAAAAAATAAGTTCTCATTGATTACATCCATTCAAGCACTGACTGCAACTTGCAGCAAGCTTTATTTTTTAAAAAAAAGAAAAAGAAATCCCAAAACAGTTTAAAAGAAATAGTATTTTCTGCTGGAATCTTTTACATTATCTTTCTATTTCTGAAATAATCATTTACAATACATATCTCTTTTCCCTCTTTTTCTGTATTTGTCTCATCTTCTTCCCAGTCCTTTCTCTTTTCCTTTGACTTCCACTCTTTCAGGGTAACTTTTGTTGATCAGATTCTGCCTTGATTTAAACTTGGGGTGTCCTTGCTACTTTTTATTCAGGATACAAAGCATGAGCATCACAATTCTACAAAACCTGCAGGGAACAGCCTGCACTGCAAAGTGACTTGCACTGACTAAAATACAGCTGCTGGGGAAGGTGAGGGTGCAAAAATTGCCCCTCTTTTTCTTCCTGCAGCAAATGTTACTTTCTTAGATTCTACACTCAAAAGCAGCATCAAATATCGCCTTAAGTCCCTTGGTCTGGATGCAGCAAACATTTAGATACTTGCTTAACCTTATGCACACAGTTATTCAACAGAGTGCTTTACTTACATAAATTGATTCCTCCCTCTTACATAAATATTTTTAATTACTTGAGGTGAATTACAAGTGTATGTATCAGTATTGCCTGAGATTCTATGTATGTTCCTTCTTAGGAGCTGCTATTTCTTCCCACTATTAATTTAATGGAAAATTACAAACTGAAACAACTCACAATTTAATATTGTATTCTATGAATTATTAAATTTTAATTACAGTTTCTTTAGATTTTTTAATCATTCAAGTCAATGCTTGTAGTCTTAAGTGTTACACACATCTTGAATATTTCATCTGTTGATAGTTCAAATTAACACTAAGCTAAAGTCTTCTAAGGCACTTTGAGAATTTTAAAGCATTCATACCAGAAATTACCTAGAGGGCTAAATGTGTCATTGTTAAATCCTTTATGCATTGTGCCTATAACTGAGAAAACAGCATGGTGCTTCTTCACAGAAGAGGTTTCAGACAATGCTCATGTTGGGAAAAGAGGCAGTACCATAAAATTTTTCATTATTTTTCTCTCTGACACAGGAAAAAGTCATGGCTAGAAAGTGATGCATTCTGCCAGCCTTTGACAGTGTTCAACATGCCTTGATCTTCACAGCAAAATATCAGATTTACTTTCCTTCCTAATATCCAGCCAGTATCTGGCCACCTAGGGATCAAGCCAAGAAAGTAGACTTTCTCCAGGGAAGTCTACTAAAGCTGGTTTTAGATCATGCAAGGCTTAAATATAGTCAGATAGAACAAGAATTTTGAAACCTCAGCTTAAGATTTGTCTTGATCTTGGGCTTTGTGTCATCTTTATCTGTTAGACCCTGTTCATCTTTGTTACAAATCCTTCCATTTCCTTTGATCCTCACCTCTCTACACAGTGGAAAGCCAGGGCACCACTTGACCTGGTGTTAGAGACAGTGAGCCACAACTGAGATCTCTCTGTTTCTTCAAATCTTGAATGAAAATCCCTGTTCAACAGAACGCAGGATTTCACCCCTAGTCTGACAATCTTCTGCCTTGTCACAGAATAAATCCTGTAAGTGTTAATGGTTCCGTATCTTCAAGCCAATGACCCACATAGCTTAAATACTTCCTAATACTTCAAACTGTGTACAAATATGCTTCCTTTACTACCTTTTGTGTAATATTATTTCCAGTCAGTGGCCAGCAATCCAGATGTGCTTTATATGCAATTTTGCAATATTTAACATAAATTCTGTTAACACCACACAGTAACTCAAAGGCGTCCTCAGAGGTTAGGGCTCTCCCCTCTGTGTTCTGAAGGAGACAGTGTAGTAGGAAAGAATAAAAAAGTGCAGAAAGCTGCTGCCTTGGAGAAGAAATGAGAAGGAGTATTTGACGCAACAAGAAAAGGTTCAGATTTCTTTGTGCTGTAAGCTATGCTAGTCACAAAGGTTTAAACTACACTCCCTTCGAAACTCAACTGTGCAGTCAGTCCTGAAAGTAACTTGAATTGAAAGTGTGAGGTTAGTCCAAACAATCTTGCTAGGCTGGGTGGCTGAATTATTTAGAATTTGCTTTTCCTAAAATTTACAGCCATGGCTCCTCAAGACTGCTAAATTAAAAGCTGCAGGATTTATTTTTTCCTCTCTTGTGAGAAAAATGAAAGATGCAATATGACACAGAATCTGGAGCTCCAGCTAAAATATGAGAAAGGAGTCAATATAAGTTTTTACATTCACCTTTTTTCTCCTGTAAAACTAGTATTTGAAGCCTTTCCTTGCTGATTTTCAAAAATGGAGTAGTTCATTATCCAAACTACTGCACTTGTTTGAGAAAATGTGTTACTTACTCAGCCGCAACACAGCCAGTCCGAGTGGCAGCCACTTCACATCCCTGGTGTAGCAGTTGAAACAGGCTGAGTCCGATTGAATAAGATGGTAGCTCTTCTGGTCCTAGCACTTCAGCTGTGCCTGGGAGATATGAAACATATCTGAAGCTGTTGCAACAGACTGTGAACAGAAACAAGATTACCAGGATTAACAGAACACTGTGGGGTATTTTCCCACAAAGTGAAAATTCTCGTTACAAAGTGAAATGCTTTCTTTCTGTTCACGTATTAACTAAAGACATCACAAATTACAAAAATTGTTATTATACTGAATGCCTGATTCCCAGGGAATTGAAATTGGTCATAAAATAGACTTAAAGAAGATGGCATACTTTTAGGTGAATGCATCTATGACCATTTCATCTTTTTGAAAAACTACACTATGTTTCTTTCACTTCAGCAAAACACTGGAAAAAAAAACACTTTGTAAGAACAAGATTTTCTTGGTTTCAGTAGAAGAAATTATAAATTCTGTTGATCATTTAAATGCCTGTAGAAAAGCTTACAACTTTATTAAAACTAAACTGAAAAGTAAGCAGGAACATCATAAGCCAGAAATGTCATAAACCAGAAAAAATCTCTCCCCAAACCCTCCCCTGCTTATATTCAATGTCTCTCTAAGCTTCATTCACTAGAATAGAACACTTGCACAAAAGTGGGAATGTAACACAAGATGCTAGTGCAGTGTTGTTATCTATTCAAACTCAGAAATAAGAACATAAAAAACATAGAGTTCAGGCCAGAGGCAAGAGCCTTAATCCTTGCAATGCCCTGCAATTTGTATCATGTAGCATATGCTTGAGGTGACAGAGACAGCCCTACGCTGATGACATTTAATGATACAGGAGCCCTCCCAAGAAGGTCAGGTCCCTGTTCCTCCCTGTTCTGCGAAAGGTCAGCAGCTTCCCTCAGCGAATTACCCTTTTGAATCCAACAGGCTTTTTTGCATATTTAATAAAAAATGGTCAGAATGAAAGTGAAACATCTTTGATTTACCAAATAAATTTGCTAAATTTGCACTGAAGTTTGATCTGAATATTTTTTTTAAGTTTGGTTCATGTGCCAACGGATAAACCCAACTATTCATACTGCTTTAGTGAAAGCAGTTCTGTTGTCACCCTAATTATGGAATCACAGAATGGTTTTGCTTATAAGGGATCCTAAAGATCACTTAGTTCCACACCCTCACCGTGGGTAGGTGGAACTTCCACTAGACCAAGTTGCTCAAAACCCCATCCAACTTTCTAAAAATAGAAAACAGGTATCTTTTACCTCAGTTCCAAAGACCTGACATAACCCCCACATTTCATGAGAAACATGCATGTCTTTGATTTCTATGTGATTCCCAGGATAACAAGGTACATGTTCATCATGGAGATGGAACTGCACAGCCAGAGCAGGACCTCAAAACATAAAGCCATAGAACTGGACCTCCACAAACATTTACCAGAACTTTTTAAAGACATGTCAAGGAGCAACTAATTTTCAACTAAATAGCATGAGCTAAAAGGAAAAACATATTTTATACCCTTCACATTTTCTTTCACTTCTAGTAGCCTGCCCTAGTCTCTCCTGATCCTAAATTCCTCCTCCTACCTTAATTTGTACCTATACTTAACACAGTTTGATTATAACCAGGACACTCGGTCCTACTGAGACAGATACTCTGTTTCAGATTTGATAAACGGCTTATGCACCTGAAAATCTGTCCAGATTTTGGGAGTACATCTCTTCATCCAACAATGTCCATCAGACCATCTTACAAATCTCACCTCTTTTACATTATCCTGCCATAATGTTCAATATGTAAACAAGAGATAGGGGGAAATGTGCTTGCACCCCCTCCATCATGCTCCCAGCCTGGAGCTGCCTTAGTGCTTCTGAGGCTGCGGATTATTAGGCTTAGAGGAGATGGTGTTTGCCAAGGCAAGCCCAGCCTTGGCACGCTGCATTGGGGAGCTCGGTGCTGGTGGCGCTCAGTGTGGCCATCGTGGTGTTGAGATTTGGGACCTGGGGTCCAAGAAGTGGATTTGGTCTCTGTGGGAAGCGGTTGGTCCTGATACAGCTGCAGTAGCGGTTCAACAGCTTCCCTAAAATGGAGCCAGCTCCGTGTTCACGCTGGTCCTTGGCTCCAGGAGCGTGCTCCTCCCTGCCCAGGATGGGGCTTTCCCTCGGGATTGTCCCCATGGCACAGGGATGAGCTGAACGAGGTGCTGGATAAGCCTAGATGCACCTTTAGCCAAATCCCCTGCTAACGGTCTTAGCGATAGAGAGACATGGTTTTGTATTCAGCAAAACCTGGGCTATGAAACTCTCTCCTTCCCCTGTCCCTCTCTGGAGGCTCCCCAGCTCTGCCAGTTCAGTGGCCAAACACCAGTTCCAGGAATGGAGCTGGATCCTGACCATCAATCCCTTGCCATGAGCTGGGCCCCTGGTGCTGCTGTGTGCCCTGGGTGAGGTGTTAGTGGTGCTGAGCAGGGAGCGGTGGTTTTGCAGGGTCACCCTGCTCCAGAAAAGGAGTTGGGAGGTTTAAAAACACCAATACTGGGATTTTGCACTAAAAATGGCAGTTTTCCCCCTGGCCTTGGCTCTCCTGCCCCTGTTGTGCCAGGGCTTGGTGTGGGGCTCTGCTGGGACTCTGGATGCTGGAGCACCATGGCTGCATCCCACTGCCCCAGACCAAGCCCCAGCAGCAGTCATCTCTCAGAGGCTGGGCTGCAGCGTGGTGCTGGTGGCTCCCGTGTGGGTTCAGCGTGACCCAGGGCAGCACCTGCCTTAAAACCATTTCAATTCAGTCATGGGCTAATGGCTTCTGGAAAGCAAACGCAGCGCTTTGGGGACAGAGGGTGAAGCCATGGAAGTCACTGCGGGTGCAGGAGCTCCCAACGCAGCTTAGGGGCATGGATCTGGATTTCAGGGTGGTGGGAAGCTGTGACCCTGTCAATGGGAATGGGGTTGGTGGCCCATGGATGTCAGGAGGGCTCATGAGGATCAGAGGCTTTGGGGAGCTGCGTTTGGGAGCAGCCTCAGCTCTGCTATGGTTTCTTTGGAGCAGGGTGGGTGCCTGCCCTGTCTGCACCCTGGGGCTGCTGCTGAGTGGGGAAACTGAGGCAGGAGGCACTGGGAGCCCCACACGTGTGGGGTGTTTTGTGAGTGCCCTGGGGACAGTGTGGGGCCCACAACCCTCAGGGGGTCTCAGTTTGCCTTGCCCAGACAGCACCTATGGGTTTCCAGGGGTGTTTGTGCCTTCATGGGGGATCTGTTAAGTATTGGGTGGGGGAAAGTGTCTTGAGTTTGGCCAGTGCCCAGGGGCACACACGGTGCAGGGTGGGGAATACATAATAATAAATATTATTATTAATAATAGTGTATTTATATAATATAAATAATAAATACATAATAATCCCACTGTGGGTCCCCCCTTCTCTCCCCACCCTCCCCTGGCTCCAAGGATGTCGCTCTTGGACGTGCTTTTTCCCCCTCAAGAATACGGGATCTGCTGCCAGCTCCTGGGATGGAGGTTTTGGGATGGATTCGGGTAACAGCCACATGGGGTGTCCTTCCCAAACCCAGTGTCTCACCCCCCGTCCCTCCATGCAGGTGATGCTGGTGGGCGACTCGGGGGTCGGCAAGACCTGCTTGCTGGTGCGCTTCAAGGACGGCGCTTTCCTGGCCGGCAGCTTCATTTCCACGGTTGGAATCGACTTTAGGGTAAGTGCTCTGGGGGCTCCTCGGCCCCACCCATGAGATCTGCTCACCAGTAACAAGAGGAGTAACAAAACCTCGCTCCAAGGACTCAAACCTCATCATCCCGATGGGTGTCAGCTCCGGCTGGGCACCATCTGATGGCACCTCTTCACTGGTGCTTTGCAGGAGGATGCGGGAGCATCCGCTCTGCGGCCTGGGGATGCTTTGTGTGAGAGCAACTGCTGAGGCCTGAGCATCTGCGCAGTCAAAGTGTTTCTCTCAGTCAGTTTCAGTGGGTTTAAGGTTTGCTCTTCCAAAGAACCAACAAATAAACACGAATCAAACCCGGCATAAACCAGAATCCCCTGGAAACACCTCCTGAGCACAGCTCTGGGGTGCCAGCGTGGGGATGTGGTACTGGGGTGGCTCCTGCTCCCTCTGGCATGGAGGGGATGTGCTGTGCCAAGGGGTCTCTGAGCTCTCAGTGTAACAGCAGTGCATCGGAGCTGCTGGATGGAGGGATGATGTGAGGAATGGAGGGCAGAAGGGGACATGCATCATGTCCTGCCATGCCCTGGTGTGTGCAGAGCATCCTTTGCCAGGTGGGAATGTCTATTGCCAATGGGGCTCTCAAAGCCTTCTCTTGGCTGTGTTTCCTGAGCTGGAGCTGGTGGTGGATGCTGTGGTGCAGCACCCCCATGGGACAGCAGAGCAATGGGAGCAGTGACTTTATAGAGGTGGCATCAAAGAAACCTTATGGTGGCTGTGAAGGGCAATCAAGGGAGCTTTTACTGATAAAGTTTGGTTTGCTGGCCCGAGGATCAGTGTTCCAGGTCCCTTATAAATCCATAACCATCTGCTTCCCCCCAAATGCAACCTCAGGACCAGTGCCATGCCCAGTGCCTGTGCTGTCCCTGCCCTCATCTCAGGGCACCATCTCTGTCTCTCCATGCTTTTTGGCTCCGTTTCGGTGCTGCAGTGGCGATGGGTGGGTGCAGTGAAGAGCTGGTGGTGATGCCACACACCGGTATTGCATCTTCCCAACTGCCTTTCCTCAGCAGCATCTCACATCTTCCCCTTTCCTGGAGGATTATGGAAGATGAGTGTCTCTTGTAACCTGCTGTTTCACCAGGGCGTGAATAATAACTTGCTGGAACAGAGACAAGTGGAAGAGATGAGGGATAGCTCGGAAAGCCTTTTGAAAAGGCTGGTCCTTCCTGCAAACAGGCTCTCGGTGCAGAGCTTGGTGGGACTGCTAACTTGGAGCTCATCATTCCATGCAGAGGTAATTACACGATGTTTCAGGTGTTCTTACAATGAAAAGCGTTCTATTACTCATTGCAGTGATTGACACCGAGGGCAATCACACGGTCCTGTGACTTATTGATTAGAGCAAACCACTGCTACTGAGGAGCAATCAAATTAGGGTTAATTTACTGCTGTAATAGAGCTGCTGGAGCTACATCGGTTTGAAATGGGCAGATTATGCAGTGGGAAGATCGTGTGTGTGCCCTGAACTCGTTATTATCAGCTTTAAAAGGTGCTTATAATTTGGGGGGGACCTGGAAGTAGTGTTTGATCCCACATCTCCATTAGGATAATCCTACTCGCAGGTGCCCTGTAATGGGGCCCCTCTCACCGTTCGCATCACGATGCAGATGAAGCCCTTGGGTGGGAGCGCTGGAGGCTTCTGCTGCGAGAGCACATTTTGGCTTTAATGTGTGTCTATCTAATAGCAGAGCTGTCACATCGCAGCTCCTTCCCGCTGAGATCCCGGGATTTGGCAGCCGCTTTCCCGGCTGCAGCGCTCGCGCCTGTTTGCGGTGGTGGGTGAAGGCACTCGCGCGGTTTCGCTGCCTTGGAGCGGTGTAAGGTGCTGAGCTAAGGTGGTGTTTTGGTGCATTGGGGGTTTTGGTGGGGTTTGTGGTGGTCACCGGGTCCTGGCAGGGACCACAGGGCCCTCCTCAAGGCTGGGCTGAGCTGTGCTCCTGTGCACACACAGCGTTGTTAACTGGGGGAGCTGGGAGCTGCTGGGACCCTGGGAAGGGCTGGGAAGTCGCAGGGATGGAGCTGTCTGCTCCTCACATTGTCCTGGGGACTCTTTTCACTCCTCTTGATGCCGCTGGTCTCTGGGATGGGATGGAGCATGTTGAGAGGCAACCCCTGTGCCCACCCAGCCGCTCTCTGTCTCCTCTCCCAGTCTATCCACTGGTCGCAGTGGGCTGCAGCATCAGCCGCTTGTTTTCAAGGATGCCAAACCATCAGGTAACTGCAAAGCTGTGGCTAATGGGTAATGCAGGCGTGAGGATGTGTAACTGAATAGAAATACACTCCAAATGAATCACAGAATCCCAGACTGGTTTGGGTTGAAGGGACCTTAAAGCTCATCCAGTTCCAACCCCTGCCATGGGCAGGGACACCTTCCAATAGACTGTATTGCTCAAGGCTCCCATCAGATTCCTGTGATGACAGCACTCCAGGTCTGAGAGGTGTCTCCTTCCTGACATTCCCATTCCCTTGTTTCCACTTTTTTTTTTTCCTTAAAAGGAGAAATAAATTTCCATCCCCTCTAAAGGCAACTCTGTCCTTTCAAAACCCACACAAGGCATTACACGTGCTCTGTAAACACAAGGCAGTTCTGGGCTGTACCCACTCTGACAGTGCCCTTTTCAAAAGCTGACAGTAAAGACTCTCAAAAAAGAATCTGGAGCCATAAACCACACTATTTGCTATACTATCCATTTCCCAACCTAAAAGCAAGTGTATTTATATGACCAGCTACTCTAAATAAGTTCCTGTTGTCAATTGTTAACCAAGGTTGAAAAGCTGTTCAAACAAGCGTCTTGAGCTTGCCCAGTTTATAAGATGCTCTTTAGAATCTCACTTGTAACTTATAACGAGGGATGTGTTAAAGGGGAACTTTCAGAAACGTACTTGAGTGCTCCTGGGAGTCTGTAGCCATGTATTAAAGCAAGTTATTAACTATTAAAGCAAGTTATTAAGTATGAAAGTCTCAGTGCCAAGTTATGGGGACACAGGTTCCTCCTTTACAGTATGCCAAGCTTCAGCTCAGATTTCAACAGGAAATGGGCTGGTGTGCGAGCACACACTCATGGTGTGCACCCACTACTTATTTCCACTGTTGGGCAAAGAAAGTGGAGTCACAGAACCCATCAGAAATGCCATTGGGGATGCAGCCCCACGGAGGCACCATGGACGAGGGGCATGGAGAAATCTTTCTCCAAGCCCCGGCTCACCCTGAGACCTCCACACGTGCTCCTGAGATTGGGTCTGCAGCTTTTTAAAATCCCATTTGGCAGCACAAATCCATTTCCTTTAAGGATCAAAATGGAAAGTTAATGACCACACTAATCTATATGTGCTCAACGTGTTGATAAGGATCATCCATTGCCTGCAGTTTCCAAAGCTCGGCACACAGCACCAGGCTGCATGCAGGAACACCCCAAATCTGCCCCTTTTGAGTAACCTCAATTGACTATTTTCTCTTGGCAATCAGAGCCTCTGGCTGCAGATTAAATACTTTCTCCAGCTGAGCTTAAAAGTACACAGAAAACTACCCAACAGTATTATTTCCTTTCAGATTTAGATCCTCCAACTTCAGAATGTGCAGGGAAGTAACAGTTGCAAAGAAAAAAGCTGGAAGGCGGCAGTAAGAAATACTGGTATGAACTTTTCCTCCCTGCTGACCACCATTAAAAATCCCCATTCTTATCTAAACACTGGGGAAATATTACTAAATGCACAAGTGTAAGCATGAAAAACACATTAAATCAGTTATTTACGTAAGAAAAAATAGTAATAAAACCCCAAGCCAAATCAAACCCAATCCCAAGAGTTTGCAATGGCACCAAACAGCTTTTCTACTACCTGAACTTACTGCTTAAATAGCTTAGGTTTTTGGTAGATCTTGCTTCAATTCATTTGGGTGTTTCTGCAGCTCAGACAGTGCCTCCTGGCCACCATGGACCACACTGATGGTTCCCAGAGACCAGGGTGGTGAGTGTTGGACAGGGGCAGGGATTTTGTTCTGGTGGATGCTGAACTTACCGTCCCCTGAGAGGTGGAGACAAAGTTGCTGAAGTTGCTGTTTCAGATGCACAAATTCATCTTCATTGCGCCACATGCTGCTTACACATGGGCTGTAAGCCTCTGTAACTATTTGCTTGCTTTTTCTGTAGTGGTGGATAGATTTTGTTCTTTTTAAACAGTGTTTCAACAACTTTATTTTCTTCTGTGCTTAAATTCTCAGTTTTCTTGCTACACTTTAAGCTTAAAATGCTCGTTTTTAGCCTTCTACATTGTTGTCCACATTGTCATTAACCGTGCTGAAAAGAAGTATATAACATTTTGTAAAAAAATAGTGAATTTTATTATTTCAAGAAGCTGTCATATAAAATCCGTACTGGCTTTCACCTCATGTTCAAACAAATACGACCTCAGAGTGAGCTGGGGAGTTCTTAACTGATGAGGTATTATTTACTATTATGTGTAGAGCTGAGAATCATTAACTGATACAAGTTTAGAAGGAATGCATATTTATTTTGTTCTTTGGTTAAGTACTGATTCTACACAGTTCCATAAAGATAAAATAAGAGGATAATAAATTTTGATAAGAAAGGCTGAAAACATTCTTCAAATTCAGATTTTCCATCATTTTCACTGTTATAAATCCTTACATTTAGGCCAGAGATATAAAAAGGCAGAAGATACCTTAAAAAAATAGTTTTCACAAGGATCAAAAACCTATCTTAACCATGTAAGTAGGACTCCAAAGGTTCAGGGTTGGTTGGTTAGTCAGTGCTCCAGTTCCGCAGTCACTGTCAACTCATCATATCTAAAGTGCCGGGATCCGAGGCCCCTTCGTGGCGCAGGGCTTCAGCCACGTCTCTGTGAAAGACTGACATATTCTGAGTGAACCTGGGAAAAGGAAAAGCCAAATGTTTGATTAAAGGAGACCTGATACTGTGAGAGATTCATTTCAAAAACCAGTGAGCAGAAAAACAATAATGGAAATTTGAAATGAGAAGGAAAACAGAGGAAAACTCACAAACAGAATCACCAGGTGCCCTCAAAACCAGTCCTATCAAACACCAGTGAGCATGTAAGCATGGATGGGCGGTATTAGAAACTCAGCCTACCACGTGTGAAAACGTAGAACACTTCAGAAGTCAGCTGGGAAATAAATGCAACAAGAAACCTTTCCGTCTCCTGTGACTTGGAACATGTCACTTCTCTCAAACCTCCAGCAATGGTCTCTTTGGGACACGTCCAGATGGCCATCAAGGCCTGGCTTTCTCCACCTACCTTCCTCCCTCGTGAGTGGTGTCAGAGTTCAACCTGTCTCTCAGTGAAACGCGGTACCATCACCCATCTGGCAGAGAATGAACTCACAAAAATACACCCTAACAGTTCCCTAGCAGCAAGGTGCAGGACGTGAAGCCTCTCTGGTGGCCATCACATCCAGGACTGAGCGTCAATTCTGACTCACCTTGTGTGACAGCCTGAATCTGATCTATTCCCTTGGCCTATCCTTACCTCAAACAAAGAGTTTAACTGCCATTTATCACATCTCATGTATGGATTTGAACAACCAAAACCAACCCAAACCCACATCAAAACAAGATCTACAATGCCAGACATGTATCACACCCTGCATTTAGGGCTTTTCAAATGTTCTTTTGTTTGTTGCCTCAATGCTCTTTGCTTTAATTGCGTCAGACTTTGCTGGCTCACCATAGTGAAACTAATAAAGCTTCCCTAGAACAGCTCCTTAGGGCTCCCTTCTGCAGAGGACTCTTTGGACAGGTGCTTGGAAAACTGATGGGATCTCAGCAAAGGTCTCTGTGCAGGACCAGGGGTAATAACCCTTCCTGCCTGCTTACACTGCACTGCAGTGGATGGGTACATCTAGCACTGTGGTAAACCGGAGCATGCTGTGGAAATACAGGATGCCATTAGGAGTTTATTCTTTATTCTATTCATAATTTCTTACGTTTGTGCTTATTTCCTTACTAATGGAAATTGATTTCTGCTCAATTTTAAACAATCACAGTTAAAAGAAGCCTCCTGTTCCACAGGATAGATCTGAGAAGGATTACAAATCAACAGCTGAAAACAGAAAAGCCATCATATTAACTCATGCTGCTTGCTGGTGAAGTGATGGCTTAAAAGTCTTCCCAAGTTAGACAGGCGGATGCTACTGAGACAGACGAGCTGCTCGTTCGACTGAATCATCCCTAGCCCCCAACACCTGCACCCATTCCTCCCTGCCTGCACTCCCACAAAAGCTCTCCGAGAGCTTCCGCACCACTGCCTATGTGAGAGGACTCCACAGTGCTTCGACGTGAAAATCCCCTTTCAATCCATGGATATTTGAATCTAGCATTTGCCAAATCTAATATCTGCTGGCAGCCCAAGAGATGGAAGCCTCTGTCCATGCCATGAAGAGGGAGAGCACAGGGAGCTGGATTCAACCTGTTCAGCCTGGAGAAGAGAAGGCTCTTGGGAGACCTTACAGCAGCTCCAGTGCCTAAAGGGCTTGACAAGAAATCTGGAGAGGGGCTTTGGACAAGGGCCTGTAGGGACAGGACAAGGGGAATGGCTTTAACCTGCCAGAGG
>JANHGB010054109.1:9282-21517 GCA_026283785.1 Coracopsis vasa
AGCAGGGGCCGGGCTGCGGGAGGCAACACATGGGCAGGCTCCAGCAGGCAGGGACTGGGGCATGGGGCAGGGGGGAGAAGGCAAGCGGGGGTCCCCTTGGACCCCCCAAATCCCTGCCCCAGTGCTAACATAGCCGGTGGTAACACAGCAGCATGCGAACACATGCTGGATGCTGTCCCGGCTGGATGCGGGCCCCATCCCAGGAACACGAGGCTATGGGCAGCTGTGTAACATGGCCGGATCCAGGACTAGACAGCTGCTGCCACCTCGTGCATGGAGGGCTGCCCCTTCCTCCCCAAATGTCCCCCAAAAACGGGCCCCAAAGGCAGATGGGATCCCCGGGGGGAGGATGTGATCATGCCAGTGAAGAGAAACAGGCAACAACCAGCAAGTAAAACCAGAGCCCCCCCATTTATTAGCAGTTGGTTCAACAGGACCTTCCACCAGCACCTGGGAGCTTCTGCCAGTACAACCCCATGGAGGACAGAGGGTTGCAGCCCCCCAATGGCTCCATGTATGGCTGCAAGGGATCCTGCAGGAATAAGATGGTGGAAACCCCCCCTGCCCGTGGGACCCCTCTCACCGAAGGTGAAACATCATGTTCCCCCTGCTCCAGAGGCAAGGGCAGCATCCCAGGTACCGCATCCACCTTCAGCAGCAACCGCTGCCGCTCCACATCCCTCTATCTGAGGGGGAATTGGGTGCTTATCCCAGTAAACCTGTGATGGCTCAGTCTCATTTGCCATCCCCAGCAGCAAACCCCAGGGGACAGGACACAGGGATGCAGCTCTGTACGGCACCACCAGCATAAAGCCGCATCTCCAGCTGGGAATCCATCCCCTGTATCTCCACTGACCTTCGTCCAACGTCACGTGTAACAACCAAAGAGACCACATAAACCCCTCAGGGCTTCGGTACAAATTCTGGCACTGAAGAAAAACAACCCCCTGCAAAATGAGAACCAAAGGAACCCTCCCCCACCCCCCACCATTATTAAAATACTTTTTGTTTTTAATATTCAAGAGGTTTGAAGTTCTCAGCATCCTTCTGACTGCCGTTATCCCAACGTCCGCCCTGTCCCCAAGATCCGGCTCTCCTCTGTGCCGGGGGATGTTGGGCACTGCTTGGCTTTACCACAGGAAACACCACGAGTGAACAAGGTTGAGGGTGGGCTGTGGGGAACAGGAGCACACCGGGACCTTCAAACTGGGACCTGCACACTGGGACCAGCACACCTGGACCAATCCACCCAGACCAGTCTCCTGCTCCACCACAGTCCCGTCACCCTGCCCATGGAGGGAGAGCAAGAGGCTGAGGAGCTTGAAAACAAATAGAGATGATGAAAGAATTCATGCCTGAACCTTTCATAGAAAATCCACTTTTCCAAGTAGATGTTGGGGAATCCAGTAAACTCTCCTGTTTCGTGCAGTTGGGCTGGTGGCCGGAGCGGCTCTGGGTCCCTCTGTGCTTTGGGTCTCCACCAGCTCTGTTCTTCTGCTCCAGCTCAGCAAAGTCACCTCCAGCATGCCCAGAGTGGCTCCTCTGCCCTCGGACCAGGAGGTGAGGGACTGCTCTTTGCTGCCCTCAGACCCAGGGAGTTGAAGCCCATTTTGGGCTGAAAAAGGGGGAATTTGTGCCACTTCCCCACATCAGAGTAGGGCAGGAAGGGACCTGACTGACAGGTCCAGGAATTAAAAGGGGAAAATAAAATGAAATAGAAAGGGGTATAGGGTAGGTGGCAGCACAGGGACTGCAGTCAGGCTGCCTTGGGCAGCCTCCAGTGCAGCCGTCTGCTCCTGGGGTACCCTCCAAGGCCGGATATTGCTGAGGAAGGTCCCTCCGGGTGCAGGGCTCCATCCCGCTCAGGTATCGCTGGGTCATGGTGGGCAGCAGCTACCTGGTGCTCTGCAGCTCCTCCCGCAGCCAGGTGGGCAGCGTCTGCCCCATCTTGTACAGGAGCTTGGAGAGCTCTATGTTATGGTCCCTGTAATAGTCCCGCAGGAAGGCGCGCGACTGCAATGGGAGAACAGAGAGCAGGGTCAGGGGACCAGCCCCAAGCCCATCACCCCAGCACGGCCCCCTGGCCCCGCTTGGGACCATCGCATGAGGCCTTCTGCATACTCACATCCGAATCCATCTCGGGGTACTTCCTCCCTTTGCTCTTCCCCAAGCATTTTGTTTTCCCTCCATCCAGAAGCTGACACCAGAATCCTTTCTTTGGATCAAACCTGTGAAGCGAGAGCTCTGCCTCACTCCTCTTGCCCCACGCACCTTCCACAGCATTGCAACAAGCCACTCTGCTTCCCAAGCCTCCACAGGAGCACTTCTCCACCTCATTTAAACCCACATCCCAGCTAACATCTCATTATTGACCCTCTGGTACAGCAGGTTCCCTGTGCAGCTGCACAGTAAGCAGCCCACCAAGGTTCATTCATCACCACATCGCCCTGCTGAGGGAGCACAAGGGTCTACATAGGTTTAGCTGTTATTTCCTGTGACACTTTCAGCCCTGGATGCCCTCAGGAGCCCCACAGCACCTGGGTGCAGACTCAGAGCAGCCACGTGTGTAGACAAGCCCTGCACAGAGGTAGGTTATTACTTTTCTAGGAGCTCTGGAGCCTCCTGCTTCCCACAATGGCTTTAATGTCTGGAAGGCTCTGAGCAAGGTGACACCCACAGAGGTGCCACGCTGCCAGCAGCAAGAGCTGCTCCCTGCAGTGTTGGCATCAGGAGATGGGGTACCAGGGCTCAACACTGTCACATGCAGCACAAATGCATCCCTCAACTTTGCTCCAAGAGCCCAGACCTACTCCCAGGCTGCCTGGTGTGACACCACGATCCCTGCTGCAGTGTCTGGGTAAGCACAGCAAAGCAGGATGCTTGTTGGATGTTTTCTGATGACAGCTACCCCAGTGTAGGTTGCAGCAATGAGGAGCTGCTGCTCCAGCCTCAGGTGAAACTCTGGTCTTACCAAGACCAGCAGAGCTCTGTGGAGAGCCCCAGGGCTGGAGGCTGCACCAGGAGCAAAGGCAGGCTGGAGGAAGGAGAAGCTCGGGGAAGGACTCACGCCAGGGTCTTGTGATAGTCGATGAAGTTGGTCACACCGAGGAACTTCTGGACCGTCTCCATCACTCTGGCAGGTTCCGTTCGGAGCAGCTTGCCGTCCAGGACCAGGATCTGCAAGGAGCAAGGCACAGCAGTGAGGTGCTGCTGGCTCCCAGCCCTGCTCTCCTGGGGCACACCACCACCTTCACTGCACCTTTTGCCATCTTGAAGCCAAACCTGCCACCAGCCTGTGCAGGGTCCCCTTTTGGATGCTAATGTGCTCTGGTGTTCACTTACACTGGGTGTTGAAAATGAAATGCCAATAAAAGCCAGGGCCAGGATCCATCCAGGACATCAGAGCCTCAGCTCGGGGCTGCCCAACCCGCAGCCAGCCAGGATTGCATTACAGCAATTACGCCAGCAGCAGCCAACTAATAGACTTTATAAGGTTAAGTGACAGTGGAAAAATCATTCAGGGACTGAGCCTGCCCAGCGCCAGCAGCACTGCAGTGAGCAGGTCACAGCAGGGCTGGCATCCAGCGCCCGTTTCCCCTGCAGACAGCTCAACTACAGGCAGCTCTGCTGCTATTTTTGTCCTCTGATGCTGTGGTGACACCAGACAGGGCAGCCTCAGGGGGGTCTGTGGCCAAGAGTGGCGGGTGAATGGTGGATGCCCCTGTAGAGCCACCCACAATCGTTCACCCTATGGCTCCCTTTCAACCCTGCTTTGGCAGAGGACCAGCACAAGGACATCTTTGGGCATCATCCATCACCAGCCTCGCACTACAAGGGCTTCCTTGTGCAGTATCTCCCCTCTGCTCCTTCTCCAAGTACTTTTACCCTCTCTTCCTGTGGTTTTTAGTGTATAAGAAAAGCAGCTCCCACGGGAGCACCCTCACAGCTGATTTTGGACCCAAGCTCTCTTTCTCCCACATCCTTGCTTGGTGAGGGGTGCTCCCCAGTGTGCTGCCACTGTAGGAGTGGGTGCTCCCATCCATACCTGGTTGGCATGGTAGCTGTTAAGCCAGCGCTCGATGTGTGTGGCGTACCAGCCCGGCACCAGGCAGCGGTTCTGCAGGGTCCGGAGCTTCGGAGCAGCCTCAGGTCCTGCTGTGATCACCTCATGGAAGGTGTATTTCAGGGCAACCGGGTCGTCGTGAGCTCGCTGGTGCTGTCAGGCACGAGCAAGGCAGGTTTGTTCCTGGGGCACCCCAAACCCTGGGCTGCCCATGAGGCACTGTGTGTCCCAGGCCACCATGCTATGGTGTTCAACCAGAAAATTCAGCACCCACAGCCACCCCACCTCTCAAACCAAGCTGATAGAATCCCCTTGCCCATCACCCCATGGGCAGTGGTGGGCAGCTCACCTGATACCAGGAGTAGGCTCGATCTGCAGGGTTGATGAGGATGGTGATGACTTTGGCCTTGGAAAGCAGGGCAGCAGCTCGCCGGGGAGCCACTTCTGAGTCAAAGTAGTTGGCACTTTTCTCGAAGTAGAAGTCGGAGGTGGTGTTGGAGGGGATGGGGAAGAACTCCATGTACCTGGGGAGGCACAGTGTGAGGCGGGCAGACAGGCACCACGAGATGTCCCAGAACCCCCCTTGCAGGTGATATCTCAAACAGTGGGTACCAAGCAGAGTCCCCCAGGTCTGACACATTGCCTGGGGCTCCACAATCCCCTCCAGCCATTCCAGAGGGCCAGGCCTCACCAGATTCCCCAGGCAGACCCCAAAACCAGGAGATAACACATGCACAGAAGCCTGGCTTCTGCCAAGGGCAATTCTGAGTTGTGACAAGCAGCCTTTGCCTTACAGACAACACCTCAGGGACGAACCATGTGATGGCCTGAAGGCACAGGGCAGAGCCCGTTTGGGATTCATCCCACCTTGCAGCACCCGGAGCTGCCAAAAGCCAAGCGGCTACAAGGCTGAGGGGAAACCCCACAGCACCACTGCTCCTGTTCCCAAAGGAACTGGTGCTCCCAGCTCAGCTCCCACAGCATTGAGACCTACCAATCGATGCCCTTGTGATAGTTGTGTCCATTGAAGAACTGTATCTCCTCGAAGGTCTCTGAGCTGGGGTAGTTGCTGCTCAGGTCTGGGTGCATCCCCAGGAAGAGATAAAGGGCAGTTGTTCCTTTGGACAGACAGAAAGCAAGAGCTGACTTGGGACAAACCTCTCTCTGAGCTCTGCTGCACGGCAGAAGGGCTGAGAGGCTCTTTGGGGATGTGGGAGAACCTGGCAATCCCCCTAGCATGCTCATGGCACCAAGGGTGAAGGGAAGTACCTGTTTTTTGAGGCCCAATGATGAGGAGCTTTGGGAATCGGTCACAGGTCTTTTCTTTGGACCAAATGTCTTTGTGCCGTTTGTCTTCACAGGGATCCTGAAACACAGGAGGGAAGATTAGAGACAGGGCAGCCTGGATGGGACCACACACCAGTGCTCAGCCCCCTCCAGCCCTAACAGACGCACAGGGAGGCAACACTGCTCAGCAGGCAGGGAAAAGACCAGGCTTATCTCCAGATCTATGGAGCAAACTCCTTCCTGGCACCACCCCTAGAGCCACAGAGACGTTTAAAAGCACTGCCACCCAGAGGATCAGAGGGAAAACCATGATGGAAGGGCCCTGAGGAGATCATTGACTCCAACCTCCTGCTCCGACCAGGGCCAGATATATCCTATTTCCCTCTCCCAGCACAATAAACGTGGCTGCTCTCCCCATTCCAGGCATGGGGGTACCTGCCACAGCGGGTCCTTCTCCTCAGAGAAGATCTGGAAGTACTTCTGTGCTAGCTGCACCGGCGGCAACGTCTGCAGCTTCAGGTTGGTCCAGGAGTTGAGGAAGCGGACCAGGTGCTTGAAGGTGTACAAGCCCAGGCGGTCGTTGCCGTAATTGGACAGATGGGTCATGAAGATGCTGATCTGAAGCAGAGGATGGAGCAGGGGTTAGTGGGACCTCACCCAGCAGCCGTCCCATGCACTGGCTCCCACCCTGGCTCAGGACATTGGGGACATCTCCCACAGTGGTGCTGGGGGACAGCTCTGCAAGAGCCATGTGTCTGCCCCTGTGCAGTACTCACGGGGTTGAGGAGCACGGTCAGGAACAGTTCACCCCCGTTGATGATTTTGTCCAGCTCACTGGAGCCACCAGGGTATTCGTTGTAGAAGATGGTGTGTGTGAAGAGGCCGCAGGTTTGCCGGGGGAGTACCTGGGCAGGAGAAAGATACGGATGGAGTAGGTGGTGAATTGGCCACACTGCCTCCTCTGGGCAGCCAGGGCTGGGTCCCTTTCTCCTTCTAAACAAAAAGGGGGTCTTTAACCCCTCAGGGGTCAGGACCAGCTCTCCTGTCTCTCACCATCCTCAACTTAAATCCTGCTGCCCACAAGGGATAAGGTGAGCAGATGAGAAGCCAAGAATTGTTCTCATGTAAGCTCCCCCCATGCAGGATGAGCAGAGGCCACAGCCTTCTCAAATCAAAGCTGCCCAAAACCCACCTACTGAGGTTCTGGGTTTTGGTGGGGGAGGCAAGAAGAGAGAAGATGGAGCCTGGCCACCTACCATGATGCCATTGTGGATGAAGCCACGGCGATAGCGAGCGGGTTTCAGGTGGGGGTACTCCTCCGTGCTCGTCACTTTGATTGACCAAACCTGCTTCCAAGCTTCGTACAACTGCACGTGGACGGGGTACACACCTGAATGGTGGGGGGCCACGGCGTACCCCATGTCAGTGGGGATGCCATGCTCCTGCAGAGAAGACAGCAAGGAGTGGGTGACTGTGGAGACCCCAAAACCACAACGTCCCAAACCAACCTCTTCCCAAGGGACTGACCATTCCCAACTATTTGTGCCTCTGGGGAGCAACCAGGGCAAGGCTGTGTCCACACATCCTCTCCTAACCAGGGCTGTCTCCTTAAAAGGGAGCCCAGGAGCAGACATGCTGGGTGGACCCTTGCTCCTCTGCTTCACGTGGACCATCCTCATCCCTGCCATTTCTGCTGTCAACACCACCACAACAGCAACAAAGCTCTTCTGCAGAGAATGAGGAGATATATCTATCTACACAGGACTGTAAATTGGTTTATATCAGTCTGCTTCTATTGTTTATAAAACAGCCTAGAAATTGAGCTGGAAAACTGCCCATCCAAGTAGGGGTGGTCTGGTCTCTCTCATATTAAGCACCTTTAATTACCAGGCAATGATTTCAAGTTAGCCTGAAGATTCCTCACTTAGGCCATGAATCTGGCTCTACTCGTTTGGATTCAAGATAGCTGTGAGCAAACCAGTCAATCACAGCATGATCTGGTCTCAGTGCTGACTTTATCAGGATCACACAGGGGACGGTCCAAAAGGATGGACAACCCCTTATCAAACTGAAGGTCAAAGCCTGCCTTTAGGAACCAAACGTATCCCCAACAGCTCGGCCTGCAGAGGGAGTTTCCATCAGCCTGAGCTTCCTGGCACACAGCCACTGCTCCAGGATCCCACATCATTGCCCAGCACTGAACAGCATCGGGCTGAGCACCCAACCCGCATCCCACTGGATCTGAATCCCCCATGGAACCAGCCAGGGAGGCATGGTTGCAATGCAAAAGCGATGCTTCCCTCTGAACAGACAGCAGGGCAGCTCACTGCCACAGCAGCAAGTTGGCTGCTGCAGATAAATCCTTTTGCTCCAGGTACTAGTGTATAAATGGATTTACCCACCCAGCTGTAACATGGGGGACATGACTTAACACCACCAGGTCCCTAAGCAGAGACTGTCCCCCAGGCCACTTCTTCACCCCACTTCTCTGTCCTCCCCCCACCATAAGCAACCCCACCAGCAGCATCTTACTCACGACAGCGAATTTCTTGTTTAAGGTCATCTGCTCGGCGAGAACGGACTGGTTGTGGAAGAGGTGAGGCTGCATGTGGCTCCACATGTGGGGGAACCACCAGAACTCCCTCACGTAGGACAGCAGCAGGTCATCACCTTCGTCCTCAGCATCGGTACCTGTGGCCATGACACTCACCATCACCATCAGGCACACAGAGCTCCTCTTAGCGACCAGTTGATGGGGTACAGCAAGGTGGGATGCCCAAGAACACCCCTGCAGCCCCGACACCACCCTCTCTGAGCACCGGTTTGTGCCCCAACATGCAAAGCAACGTCCTCACCCTCCTTACCCGTGTGGAAGAATTTCCCTGAGTATCCCAGGTTGAAGGTGAAGTTCGGGATGTGGGTGCGCAGCTCGTTCTGTGTGTCGAACAGCGCCTGGGAGAGGGGGAGAGAAAGCAACATGTCCTCAGGATGTGGCCACTGGGATGGCTGCCGTGCCAGGGTGAGGAATCATGTCCCAGAAAGCTTCACAGAAGGAGAAGGGATGCTCTGGGAGCAGGAAAGCTCATCCCTGGAACATCCTGGAGCAGGCATAAGCACCCATCCCTCCCCTGCCCAGCCAGCCAGGACATCACATCCACACCTTGACATCTTCCACCTTCATGCGTGTGCCCTCCTTGCCCACAAAGATATCATCGATGTCCACCAGGATGTAGCGGTCGAGGGGCAGGGAGAGCCTCTTGCCCGTCAGGAAGGAGACAGAGTCCACAAAAACCAGCTTGTGCAGCCAGAAGTTGAGGTTGTTGCCAAAAAGCACCCTCTGGATCCCGTCGTGGAGGCCCAGGTCCTGCATCACGGTGGTGTGCAGCGCTGCGTCCACGCTCATGTGCGGGATGGACTCGGCCGACTTGGTCTTGGCCAGGAGGACGGGCTCGTAGGTGGAGTGGTTGGACTGGAAGACGGTCCAGTCCTCCCCAGGGAGCACACCCTTCTCCACCTCGCTGGGGCGCGTGATGTACAGCAGGGGAGACTTGGGGTTGATGCTGCAGTCCTTCAGCGCCAGGTTGGAGTGGAGGAAGAGGGGGAAGCCCTTCAGCTGGGCGCTCAGCAGGCTGTTCTCGTTGGCCTGCATGGGGGAGATGGGAGCTAGAGGAGGTGGGACACTGGAGACGAGTGCCCAGACTGGCTGTGCAGGCAAGGGCTCACTGGGGGCAATGATCATGGCAAGGGGGGGAGGCAGCTGGGAAATGGGATGCTAAAAGCAATGGAATGATCCCAGAGGTGTGTTTTTAACCCCAAAACACCCAGGGGCTGCACAGCCCTTCCACAGGGAGGGCTAAGATAGTGCTCTCTACTAGAAGCCTGTGCCCATGCCCGGCTGTGAGCTGGCTCCACACCATCTCAAGCTGCTTGCAGAAAGCAAGGGGAGGGCAAAGTCCTTACAGGGACCCCACAGCCCCCCTGGCTTATGCCTATCTTGGCCGCGGGGTCTCAGCTCACCCCGTGCACCCCCTTACCTTGAAGAAGCCAATGATGCCCACTCCATACTCCACACAGTACTTGTCCAGCAGCTCCCGGTTCCAGGCATCCAGGTTGACATACTTGAGGATGTTCTCATAGATGATGAGCGCAAAGCGTCCCCGGTCCTTGTCGGTCAGCGTGGGCATGTCCCCCTTCCCCGGGGCGATCTCTGTCCTGTACTTGAAGCGACTCGACTCCAGAATGGCCACAATCTCCTGACCAAGCTGTGAGTAGAGGCTCTCCACAAAGACCAGCACCAAGGGGTCCGTGCGGGAGGAATCAGCCACCTTGAGGGTCTTCAGCGGCAGCAAGCGGGAAGGGGCCACCTTGGGCTCATCGCAGTCCGGCCCCACCACGTCCCCAGAGGGCTCCAAGCCCCTTTTCCACCCATATAAATAATAAGCAGAGACAAAAACACTGAGCAGGCAGAAGGCAAAGAGCAGGAGCAACACCACCTGCGGGGAGAGCTGCCAGACACCGCGCCGGGCCCTGGCCAGCACAGTCATCCTTGCATCCGCGGGGCGAGGTGGGGCCCCTCTCCCTGCTCACCCCCTCCCCTTGCGAGTGCCGGGGAGGGGAAGAAGCAACAACCAATGCACTAAAGAACAGGTAAAGTCAAACTGGATGCTCCTAATAAATTAAACCACTAGCGGGCCGCCCGGGCAGGCTCTCTCCCCTCCGGCGTCTGGCGTCCCTCGCTGCCCGATTCATGTCACCATGGCAGACGCACACAGAGTCCCCTTGCCGAGCCGAAATCCCCGCGGTGGTGGCAGTGGTGGCAGCAGCAGCACCATGGCCACAGCGGCACTAAGGGGCGGCGGGCGGCCTCAGCGCGGGTTGTGGCAGGCATGGGGACATGGTGGCTCCCTGCGGTGTCCCGGTGTCCTGGCTCCACACAGCGCCCTGCAAGAGAGAGGTGGGATGAGCGGGGATGGATGGTGCTGGTACCAATGCCAATGCTTTTACGGCACATCTCTCGCTGTGTGCCAGGGCTTGCTGAGAGGGCGCTGTGAGCTCCTGATGGTGGCATGAGCACAGCAGCACACACATGTGCATGGGACCCCGGCTGTGGTGTGAGCCTGGAGCGCAGCGGCATCACTGGGGCTCTATGGAGAGGAGCCCCCATCATACCAAGCAGGTGGAGAAGCAGCCCCACTCCTCCTGTTTGCACACTGTGGTGAGGAGAACAGGGGTGAGAGGGGTCTGAGCCCCAGCTCCCTACCCAAGGGCAGGGAGGGACACAGGCAGACAGCCAGCATGAGGCTGAACCAGGAGCCGCCAGCCAAGGTCACTGAGATGGGCCCATGGGAGTAGCCACATGGAGCCAAAGGGACCTTGGGAATGTTTTTCTTTCCCTGTGAAAAGCCCATTTCAAAAAAGAAAAGAAACAAACAAACAAACAAAGAAGGATTGGGCACTACTTGCTTTGGGTGAAGTCACCCAGGGCACACACACTGATGCTGCCAGGGTGCTTAGGGAAGAAGTGAAAGTGTTGGTACAGTGGCTCGTCCCCAAACTCACCACCAGTGCTGGGGACAACGGCAGGAGCCCCTGTTCCTCCCCAGAGAGAGCTCTCTGCTCCCCACTGCACCGTGGCTGAGCACCCATCCCACGGACACCAACAGGGTACATAACGGGATTAAACGTTTCAGGCTGAGCAGTACCATGGATTACAGGCTGGAGCTTGGCAGGGTAATCCTGTCATCCCTGCCCTTCCCTGCATAAACCCTGCTCCAGGACCCGCTTCCCGCTGCCGGCAGGGTGCTGCTTCACCCAGGCCCCGTGCACACTGCCAGCCTCCATCACCAGCACCCACCAGCATCCCTCACTGCTGGCTGTGCTGGGCACAGTGGGACACCTGGATTTATTGACTTGTAATTTATCTTTGTGCACATGGATGATCTCCAGGCAGGACCATGAGAGCATGCACCTTGTTCCTCAGCCCCTGAGGTGTGCCCTGCCCCAGCTCACAGCTTCCTCCCCTCCAGTGGGGCTGGATCTTCAGTATCCCAAGGAGAACACCCCACTGGGGCTTTGGACCAGGGTACTTCTCCAGGTCCAAAAGAAGCAGTGCACTGGGACTCGATTTTAGGGAGGCTTCCCTGCCCAGGCACCACCCCTAGGGATGTGGAGAGCTGGGACTACATTCTCAAGCACTCTGCCCATGCCATCCTGCTCCCCCTCTGTTTCTTTCATCTATCAGGAGCAGTGGGTGCTGGCAGACACATTCCCATGGTGATGGGTGGGCAAGCGACAACCAGCAGGTTTGATGCCAAGTGGTGGAGATGGCGGCTGACAGGCATGACCATGTGTCCATCCTTGCACCACCCTCCATGAGTCACAGCAGGTGGGAATGGGCCCCACATCTACATCACCCGGCATTTCCAAGGGAGCTTCGTTAGTCCATTCTCCTCTAAAAGCTTTTAATTACGGTACCTAATGAGCAGGCTTTTGAGACAGCATCTCCAGGCAGACACTGACTGTCTCTCCCTAGGGAGGGAGCCTGTCATGTCGAAGCACAACAGCAACACCTGCATCGGACCCCTGGAGCAGCCACATGTGAGCTGGGACCAGGGCAGGCAGCATCCCGCCAAGCAAACCCAGTGCTGAGGCAGGAAGCAGCAGGAATCCCGCCTCTGCCAGTTCACTGCAGAGAAAACCCTCCATGGGGAGGATGCTCTGGGGTGGGGATGCTCCTGCTCAGGGCTTTCCCCATAGGAATCCTGTGTCAGCGATCCTCACAGGGAGATTTAAATGAGCTCTTAGGCACAAGCTCTTCCTTGTGAGGGTGCTGAGGCGCTGGCACAGGGTGCCCAGAGAAGCTGTGGCTGCCCCATCCCTGGCAGT
>JANHGB010054111.1:2432-20869 GCA_026283785.1 Coracopsis vasa
GGGAGTTGCATTCTTTTCGATTCTCCTCTCCATCCCTCCGGGAGCTTGGGGGGGGGACTAAGGGGGAGGAGTGAGAGAGAGACTGCGTGGCTGGGCTTAAACCACGACAACTGCTCACAGGGCTTATTACCACACCAAAACATTTTACCTGTAAGAAAAAGCCCCACCAGCCCCAGGCTCATGCTGTGATTAGCTTACATCTGAAAACTCGTTCTGCCCCACCTCAGCCCAGCTCCCAGCCAGCATGCCTGCATGCCTCTGTACCATCCCACCGATCCCACCGCTGGCACTTTCTGCTCAGAGGCAGAAAGAAGAGGAAAGAGAAGGATTTAAAATGCTCATGCTTATCTGAAACCATATACACAATCAAACAGGCCAACTCTAAGCAAGGGGATAGTTTCTGATTCTCATAAGACATAGCAGGTACCAATTTAAGAATACGAAACTTAAATGAAACACAAAAGGATGACACATTTTGACACTTTGTGAGTATTTGCATGTGGACAGGACTGGCTTGTTTGGGATGATTAAAGCAATGCAGATCAAACCTTGGAGTGTATACTTCTGAGCGCTCTCCCAAGCCTGGGCAGGCCAGCCAGCTGCAGCAGAGCCCAGCCAAGGGAAAAGCTGCTCCTCCGGAGGCTGGCAAAAATATATCATGCACCAACCACCAGAAGCTACTGCCTGCTTGCTCCGGGCATCCACAGCCTCTTGGTACCCCCTGGCATTTCCACACCCTGCTCTGCCCCTGGCTCTCCCTGGCAGACACAAGAAAGATGAGCTCTGCACAGGCAGGGGAACATCCAGCCCACCAAAAAGCTGGTGCGCCTCATCTCCCTGCACAAAGCCCAGGCACGAGCCACAGCTGCAATGAGATGGGCTCCCCTGGCTCAGTAAAACCTGTCAGTGCAGGGTTAGGAAGGTTATGTTGCAACTAAATGAAAGACTCCCTTCAAAGACATTGAGCCATGCCTTTGATGCCGGCAATACTCTGCTGGACAGCGATGCAGCAAGTGTGAGACGTGCAGCTGTAATTCCCTACCGGGAATAGCTCCTTCCCACTAGAAGACAAGACTGGACTTACTACTGCGGCCACAGGACTCCTGCAATGAACACACATTAAATTAGTCCAGAATTCTATGTTTTGGTCATTTGAATAGCAGATATCATTTGTAACCTACTCAAATACCTTGACTCTCAACTTACTATTCTAAAATCCTGCAAATTGGAGATCTATTAGTGTAATCAATAGAACAGAGGAGATCAGGGGAGAAATATTAATATCAGTTATTGACTTCATACCATTTTAGTAAGCTATTAAAAAAAATACAAGAAGGTAGCATTTGAAAACATTTAGAAAAACATATTCTTAAGTGACTCTTGAAAGCCATCTGAATAAATACAGAAATCTTCCATGGGCGTGGGTTTATAACTACGATTTATATCCTGATAGCCAAGCAATGAATGCAGTTTGTCAGCAACCTGAAACTGCTTTACATTTACGATTCATTTGCACAAGAACTGCTTTCAACAGTTTCATTTTTTTTTTAATTTTGAATTATAAGACCACTAAAATAGAAGAAAGGCCTCAGCAGTCCCCAGTACACATCTAGCCCAATATTCAGCCTCCTAAAGGGGCCAGGAGTGCACAGACAGGGAAGAATAAGGCAGCATTCATTACTCCCCTAGTAATCTCTCCCTCCATTTTTGGCTCAAGGGATTTGATGTGCCTGCTGTGATTCCTCTATCTCATGGAGACTTCCATGAGAGCTCTCTGCAAAAGGCTTGCCCAATTTCCCCATCAGCCTATGTAAACTTCTTGCACCCACAGTACTGTCCAGCCAGAAATCCTTCAGGTTACTCTCTCTGGCATGAGGGATCACCTCCTCTTCCTTCTGAACCCTACTCTCTTCACTTTTATTTCCCCCAGAAATTATTTTGCCCATGCAAGCAGTACCTGGATGAGCAACGACTTTAAAGTGTATCACATGATGCATTATGGCTAGAAGCTGAAGCATCATGTCACTACACCTAATGATTATGTGGTCTTTATATAGCAGCATAGATTTATACAACATTATTGACCTTGCTTGATTTGATGGGATAGTGGCTACTGGGCATTTCAAATAGCTTCCTTTTTTGAGGATAGCATCACTCTCAACATATAAGAAATTCAGCAGTGGCATTATTGAATACTAGAATTTCTAACCAAGGCTGCATGCACAAACATGCATGGCAAAGGCTGATCACAATATGCTCCTTCTTCAGAGAAGAAACAGTTCATCTCCTAATCTCTTACAGTGAAGAATGTTTCCATCCCCGATGTGTTGTATTTAAATGCAATGAACTCTTGCCTTATTTTAATTTACTTTTGAACCAGGCAAGCTGAATGTACTCAAGAGATGCTAGTGATATAAACTACTTTTTAGTGTAGGGCTATAAAACTTGTAATGAACAAATCCACACACTTTTTATATCAAACAGTTTCCAGAACAGTTATTATAGATTATTTTAATGTTGAAAAGTGGTTATAGCATTGTGCAAAATGTCCTGTCTATAGACATCATTAAAATACTTCAGCCTCCAATCTTGCAGTGGTTGTTCTAGGTTGGCAAATTCTTCAAACTGTTTTGTCAGGAGTTCACCAAAATCATCACTGCAGGATGAGGGATCTGTCTAGGTCTTTCCCAGTTTCATCATGATTGCGCCTGGAAGCTTATAAGGAATCATAATGATAGGTACGACTGCAGATGAACTAAGAAAATTAGTATAACATTTGATCTTTTTTTCCTAAAACATGTAAAATTGCCAACAAACTGCCCTTGGATGGGCCATGCCTCTAGATTTTATGAGGACACAATGGAAAGACTCTGACAAAGGCACACAAAAAAGTACTAGACTGTAACTGAGACACACAAGAAGTATTCTTGAGGCAGCTCTCTGGGTAATGAAGAAAAAGAATGCAGAATTTTGCTATCCTTTAAAAGCTAAGCACCATGCAGTGCCCTCTGCTGCATACAGAGGTAATAGACAGAGCACCACTGAACAATGACATCACTTGATACTAAACAACATGCTATGTTGTATGTATGACAAATATTTATTTCCTTAATTATGCTTGTTTTTTAAAAAATACTAATACATTATGCAAACTTCGGCAGTACCAGCTTAGAGCAGATGTTTTTTACACTCTCTCTTCCCATCTAATATCCTGCATTCTGTCAGGGAGCAAGCTGTCAGCTCGCCTCCCACATCTACGTAGTGGGAAATTCATGCTGAGAGCGAGCCGAGGTGCTGGGCGGCTGGGTGGGGGGAGCCTGCAGCACGCTCAGCATGAGATTTAATCATGAGACACTCATGACGGCTAAAACAGCTCAGCGGGACGTGGTCTACACACTGCTCTCCCTGCTTCTCCAAACTCAAGTGAGCTGCAAGTCCCTATCTCTCCTTACTCTCAGCTAAAAGAAACAAAACAAAGACAAACAAACATAAGGGAAGGTCAAACCTCTGATGTAATTTCCAATTTCCAAATAAATGTGCATTAGCAGTCTATAAAAGGTCCTTTGCACACAACACGAAAGAGGTAAACGCAGACAGGAGGAACTGTGAGCCTGAAGAGGATTTATTGATTGTCAGACAGAACTGAGGAGGTCTCCTAATGTGGAATACAAATATTTAATCTGATTCTGAAATCTTATCTGCTGCCTTTAAGAAGATTAACAGAAATTCTCTTGCAGCAGACTGTGAATTCTGATCCATTTCATCAACTAGGAATATTTTCCAGAAGCAAAGCTTGTGCATTTAAACTAGTTTATTAGCATTCTACCCAAAATCAAATTTAGCAAAGTTGATTGAGATTAAAACCTGTTCAAGGAACTGAGGTTATAGAGAAAAAAAAAGTTATTTGTGTACATACATGTTGCATGAAACAGGCATGTCGCACACATGCACAGACATGAAAGTGTAAGGTATCTTATTTTACATGAGACATGAAACATTCAAAGTCTCCACAGTGTACTTGAACAAAAACCAGCATGGTAGAAAAGCTCTTTCTTAAAAAAAAAAAAAAAAAGTTTTCCCACATTGATAATCTCTGCTGTAGCCTGGAATGAAAGGAGATATTCCAGAGAAGAGGGAAGAACTCATACATCCTTTTTTCTGTCTTGCACAGACCAAGTACAAGGCAGACAGCTAGTATCATCGTTGTGCTTGGTTCTGCCCCATGAATCTATGTAACTGGCCAAGTTTCAGCCTTCTCCTTTTCTCCTTTAGTTAAACTGACAGGGAAGGGGAAGTACAGCCAGCTGGCTCGATGCGGCTAGCTTCCCTCCCCCAGAGGAAAGTGAGGGAGCCATCCTTCCCATTTCTTTCATTTCTGCCTGCAAGCCAAGCTGATAACGTGCCAGATAGCTCAGTCCCAAGTTTTACATATGTTTGGGGTTTTTTTTCCTAGAAATCCATGGGCTTCACTAGGGTCTATCTGAAGTAAGAAGAGCATGTTAGACACTACAGTGGAAGAGGGGGAATACCTCTGTCATCTCTTCCTCTTCCTACAAGTCCCCCCTTGACAATCCAAAGTGAGATGAGTTGCTTGGGGCTCCACTCCGTGATCATGAGCTATCCTGGACAGCTCATCTTGCAGCCCTGCTGAACGCATGGCATCTCTACTGGGATATGGAAATAACACACTGGTGATGCCAAATATCCGTTTAAAGCAGGTCTGAGAAGCATCCCATGCCAGGCAACCCTCAAGCATTTGGCAGGTCTACTTTAGATGTGTGCTGGCTGGTTGAATTCAGCCTGTTCCTGTTTGAAGTGAGCTAGCCTGCATTTCACCACTAAGTAGGGCTTCAGCTGGGAGCGGTCCGGGCAATGAAACCAACCCAGCAGCATATATACTGACACTTCTGCTTTCTTCTCAATAGTCAATTCATAATGAAGCTACCAGGCATCATCTGAACATTATCTCTGCACTATTAGCTCCAGGGTTTTTACCTGAGATGTAAAATAAGTCAAATAACCTTGCAGTTGCCATGAGCGAAGAGAACGCATATAGCTACAGCACCTCACAGAACTCAGTCTGAGCCTTTAATCTAGGCAAGACCTTGCTCCAAGGGCAACCCAAATCAGTCCTCAAGTACAGTGTTGAGTGGGCTTCTGCTTGCTACCCAAGAAGGCAATATAGTGCACCACTGTAATGTGAATGTATGCATCTTTCCTGTAGTCAATGAAAAGTGTTAGATTTTCATGATGAAAAAAGCTCAAAGGATACTGCTCTTTTAAAGCTTTGTGTTAATTCTTTATATTATCTAGAGCAGAAATACCTCTCTTTTACACAGAATGGTACAGGATCACAAAAACACGGGCCTCTTCCCTCCCAAGCCCACGGGAACCCCACACACCAAACCCATCTTTTTTAGCAGAGCACAAAGAGTACTTCACAACCATTATATCTGCACATAATAGTCACAGTCATGAAATGAGTCTGCCCTACGGCAAAAAGAAAATGTTTAACAAGGATCTTTGCATAATTTCAGGTAAAGCATGTTAGTTTCCAGCTCTCCCTGTTTCTTCTTATGAAGATACCCAGTTGGTGAGAAGATGTATGAACACCTGGAGCAATGCAATAATGCCACAAGTGCATTGCCAGGGGACACCCTTCCTAGTACAACAGCCCGGATTCAAGTGGCCCTCACTGTATTTTACCTCATACGCCTACTGTGTAGCTAGTATGAAGCAGAAGTCCTGGGGAAGAGCATGGTATGTAGTCAGACATTGTCTCTTGCTCTCACCTGTAAAATGACAGCAGTAACACACCCTTTCCCTAAGGGGCTTCTTTGGTCAGAGAGACAGAAAAGTGTCACATATGTTTGGGCACAGAGATAACGAGACCCATAAATATACCCCTAAAGAGTCCTTGTCCACCATAAACCAGAGGCAGGAGAGCATCAAAATTTAAGGTTGCACCAGAAATTATAAATCTGTAATTTCTTAAGATGAGAGCAGTTGCCTTTAGAGCTTTTAACTTTAGGTTTCAGCACACAAATTCCTAAGGTATCTTAACGAAAACAGAAAGCTTGATAATTACATACATGTGCACGCCCAATGCACTATATGTGTATGATCCCCAATATCTCCTTTCTTAGATTGTGTAAATTCCAGAATATACTGCCCTGATGGACCTCATTACTGAAGACTAATCTCATGCTGTCTCTACTGTAGCTGCCACCAAGAATTCTTTGAGCCAAGTCTTTAGAAGCTATACTTTCTTTTCTCATCTTAAGACAAACATCATTTTTCTGTGCAGTATATTCAGTCATATATATGCGGAATACTTGTTGGCACCAGCAGCTATTACATGACAGTCATCAAAAACCTGAACTATACCAAAAATAATCTTGAGATTAGACAGGTTACATTAAGTGTTGCCTGTTGAGCTTGATCCTGAACTTAAGCACACATGTTCACCTCTTGAGCAACACAAGATGATAGGGAAAAGCTGTGGCTACTCTGGGAGGAAGCAGGAACAAGAGATAGCTCTATCTCTAGCACCAAATGCAGGGCCTAGAGGGTGCTCCTGGGCAACTGCCAAGATGGAAGATGAGAGACTCCTTTATCACCTGGTGCTCTTCAGCAAGGTACTTGGGGCATGTGCTGGGCGCTGGGAAGCTCTCCTTCACCTTGCAATTTCCTAGGCAATCCCAGAGCTGTTCTGGCTGCTGCTGCTGCTTTGAAGGCTGTGTGGTCAGACAGAGTACATATTTTCTGGCACACCTAAAGTATTCTCAAGGAATGTAGGCCATAGTAAGAAAATTTTCACTTTCTAGTTCTCTCTTGGTAAGAGCAGAACTTCCTGAGTTGAAGAAAGATGCTCCCCTAAGCCAAAGGCAAGTAACATGCTGCTGCAAACAAACCCAGATTTAGAGTTCTTCTCCCCCACACCCTGCTTCCCATAAAAAAAGGTAACCAAAAAAAAAATGTTCATAACAGTGCATTTGGTGGCCTAAATATGGGTGTTACCAGATTAGCCAGTGACGGAAAGAGGTCAGAATTTGAGAAGGTGAGAAAATGATTTAAGTTTCCATATGAAAAATTGACCTGGAACAATTAACCTGAGAATGGCACCAGGACTATGTCCCAGAAAGCTCATTTCCAGGTTTCTACCAGGAAAAGTTTAGCAGTTCAGGACTGCTGAGAGCAAGTTCTCACATTTACACCTGACACAATGAATTCGTTTGGACATGCAATACTCAGAACCCATCTGAAAAAACAACTGCTTTTTGCTACCACAGTCTTACACCATTTTCTAACCTCCTTATACAGATGCTAGAAGTAACACACAGCCATATCCAGTCCTATTGACATCTGCCTCCAGTACAGAGAAAGAAAAACTTCATTACATGATTGCAAAACCATTGAGCTCCTTTGAGAAACATTCTCATCTTCCGGGTTGCTGCCTGCTTCTCACACTGATGCCCAATTACCATGTACCACTCCTGACAGTCTTTACAAGTTTTTATACACTTAAAAGTGCTTTCTTCAACTATAATCACTGGGTTTAGCACATTTTTTTTCTCAAATGTGAGAAGCAAAACACCATACTGTGTTCTGTCCCTCAAGAAAATTGCCTACACAGCTACTTTTGACCTATGAGTGCTTGTTCTCCCTCCCAGTTGTCACTGCAAACCCACGCACACAAGACAAACTTAGATTACTTGATTATATTTTTAATTATTATGTCTGATTAACTTGTATTAGTGCAGATAAACACCTGAAAAAGTTACAAACCAAGAAGAGAGGTATATAAATGGGTTTTCACTAACCTGTTGCCAGAGTGGGGAAGCTGAAATGGCCTGCGAAGGTCAAGCCAAAATGGACCAAACCAGGCAGCAAGTTTGCTCCTATTGACTGGAGAGCAAGTGAGCAAGCAGGGAGAACTGGTGGCTGGGAGAGGAGGAGGAGCGTACGAGAGCAGGTAAGTGGTTAGCTACTAAATCAGAGGATAAGCAGGTAGGAATTGCAAATAACTGTATGCCACCTGGGAACTGGAGAGGAAGAGAGGTTTTCTGCCAAACTGCCCTGAACTGTTAAACATCTGCATTTTTCACCCTGCAGTGAAGGCTCCTCCACCAGCCTTCCCTGTGTGCCAGCGGAAGGCTCCTCCGCAGCACCTGCAGGTTGCGGCTTTCACTGGGAACAAGCTCCATCAGCAGGAAAGCACAGAGTGCTGGTGTGTGTGCACACACCTGGAGAGGAGTGCTTGAGAGCTGCGGTCACTCCTGGGCAGGCACCACTCAGTCTGCGAACCTTCCCTCTGCAGGGAGTGCTCTCTGCAACAGCTTCAGGTCTTTTTATGGTCAAGGCAATTGCAATGTTACCAAAATGTTGAGATTGCCAAAGCTGCTTTGATGGTCTAAGAAGGTCCCCAAAAGCCTCAAGCAAGGGAGATGTGATTAGCCTCCATAAAATTTCCAAATAGTCCTCTGGTGAGCAAAAGTCAACAAGCAAAAAACAAACTACAACCTCTGACCTACACCTTTGCTACCCAGTTTTCTGTTAGACTACACCTCTTCATGACTGTAACACCCTAAAACTTATAAGGATGAAGCTGAATGCATTTTCATCATGGATAGATGGTTGTGGGTGAAGTAAGTTTTAAAAGCAAAATGACTAGAGACCTTTCACAACCAGAATCTCAGATGTCATTTGAAAAGCCAAGAGGATTCGGATTCAAACCAAATAGATTCAAACCTGATCAAAGCTGCGCTGAAGCCAAAACACCAAAGACCTTAAGTTTCCAGTCAACCCTCATTTAGGAGAAGAGAATGTGGTGGTTGCCAGTGGGCACAACAAACTCCTTGTAGTTCTCAAAACACTTCTAGTTTAATATAATAAAAAACTTGCGAAAATAAAAATTTATAGCATTTTTGACCAAAATCTTGCAGGATATGCTCACAAGATTTCAATGTCACTGAAGCAGATTAATCATGGTCTAACCCCCAGCCCACATGAAAATAATACCTCCTTACACCATATCTGAGTAAAATTAATAGCCTTACGGCACCCCACATAATTTGACTGCTCTTTTTGTTCGTGCTTCCACTCACAGAAGTAATACTTAATCCTCTTGTTTCAGCAGACTGTTTCTGCTTTGTTTTCTGTAATCATCAGTTACCTCAAAATGTATTGCAAGAGAACAGGTCATAGCATCACCATGCCTCACTGCCTTCTCCAGCAGCACCCTCTGCCCTGCATCGTACATGAATACTTGCTTAGTGGTTAGTATTAAGTTTTCATGTTAGTGACCAGCCTGTAGCTCTGAAATTCTTCAGTACCTTGCCCAGGTTTAGCAAGTAATTACACCTTTAGTGCTTCTGCTTAGTTAATCCTAAGACTAAAGTTCTTTTCTCCTAGCAGAAATGCAAATACATATTAAAGTGCATCTCTTCCATTACAGTTTCTAGTTGCGCAATATTCTGCTAGTTGGTTCCACGTATTTCTGTTTCCTGGGCTCTGTATAGCTGACATTTCTCTTTAGACACCTACAGCATGCGAACACCAAATTTATTTCTACACCCCCGTCAGACCACTTTTTGATGGCAGAAATGTTACACGCAGTCTGGCACACCTCCAGTCTGCAGCACATCTATTCTGCAGATATTAAGGTGGCTTCTGATTCCCAGTCCAGTCCAACCAATTTTAATTTTAAAATGAGTAAAGGGATGGAAAAAAATAAAAGAAAAAAGAGAGGAATAGTTCTATAACATAACTGCATCCTTATAAATAGCATGCTCCCTATGTGTGTCAGATATCAAATAGTTTAATGACAACTGATAACTGGCTGATTTCTGCAATCTGCCGTCAGCCGCTATTTTCAAGGGAACAGGAGCTATTCCTAATACCGCAGTATAACTCCACTTAGTTGTGTAGGAAGCTTACAGTTTTCAACCAGATGGCAGGTATATACTATTTTAACCAAAATCCTGTTTTAAGAACAGCGGTTGATATAATGACAGTGCTTGACAAGCCAACAGACATAAAAAAGTAGATAACTACATAATAGCATTCAGTATTGCCCTTTAAAAAAACCAACATACTTAAGAACAGCAACAGATGGGACAGGCAATCAGGCTGCATGACCTCATTTACTGGGGAAAAAAAAGTGTTTTGTTTGGGTTTTTTTAATCAAACTTCAGCCTTTATTTCCAAAATGCACTTTGTAAAATTTGGATGTGATTTTTCTCATGCACGTATCAAGCCAAAAAGCCTCTGATCTCCGAGTCAAGCAGGGACAAGACCTGTTCAGCTGCATTATAGTGTGATGGATCCACACAACTGCATTAACACCTAATAGAGGAGGAAAGCTACCTTTAGAATACAGCGTTTGATATGATACAAATAACTTGTTGTTAAAGATCTCCGTCTTTAGAGCAATGTCCACCAATTAGCAAATAAATTATTTACACTGGCATTTCTATTACAGCAGAACACACTATCCTGTTCTGTTTCGCTGCCATCTCATAAACAGCAACGGCAAACAGTAGCTGTGATATCCACTTTACATCTTGCAGAAGCAAAATAACTCTGCATTTTTCAGAACTGCCTTAGGCTGGACACATTTTCTCTCCTTTTCTCGCCCCGGTACCAAGCATCAGCCACTGTCTGGATCTGTCCCACTGCAGCTGCCCCTAACACAGGACATGGTTTGCCCCTCCATACTTACATTACGTCTGGAGTCTTTTCTTCAAATACAAATGGAGAATCAAGAGGACAAATAGACTCCGGGTGAATGAGCAGCACACTGAAACACCCCAAGTGAACACCGCAGCTTCTCCCGTCTTCTGTGTCAGAGACTTCCCTTGTACTCAAAGCTCAAATTCAAATGGGAAAGATCCAGTGTCCTACCAGCCAAACACACTGAGCATTTGGATCCTCTAAAGCCCTACCAAAGCATATAGTAGTTGTCTGTATATTTACTTTTGCCTTTCTTTTGGACGTATGCCTATGCAAGAAGGAAGCAAACTCTCTTTATATTTCATGCCCATTCACACTGCATTTTTTTCCGGGTGTTGCTGAAAGAAAAAAAAGATAAAAATCCCAAGCTAGTTCAGCTCCAAATGCCCAACCACACAACCATTTATTTTCCTCTGGTTATACTGACTAAGTTATTTTCCCACATGCTCCTCATGTGGTGAATTACTTGTCTGAGCAAGCAAGATAATGCTTTAGGCAGCAGATTAGAAAATGCAAATACACAAGCACCTCCTGGGCTGTGTTCTGCCCTGCAAGGCTTGGCTTTCCATTCCCAGCTGAGGCTTGAGGAGATGTCCAGCTCTCTGAACGTTTACACTGGGGACCTCAGGCATCAAATGAGGTGCTGCAATGCTCCCATGCCTCAAAACCCTGTGTCTGAAGGCAGATGGAGAGAATGACTTCTGCCAACAGCAGACACCAAGGCTCAGCCCTGCTGTTAACTGCAGTGACAGCTACCACGTCAGGCCTGTGGAGAAAGGAGGACAGCCTGGGAGCACCACAGTCCCTACTTCATCACTTAGATGTGACTGTAGCAAAAAGATCAGGGAAAACCAGTGACAGAAGTGGTTGGACTGCTTCTCACCCCCCTGATCAGCAGGATGGCTTTGCTTGCCCCACACCGATCCCCAAAAGAAGACAAAAGTGGTCCTCATCCCTTGCACGCACCTGTTCATGTAGAAGTATCCCAGACTTGTGGGGTCATTGCTTACGCTGTCTGCTAAACTAAAAGAGTCTCAGGAACCTTCTAGAGAGTGAGAGAACAGCAGCACATATTTACCTCACCACCTCTGACTTTTCTAAGTGCCAGATGGTAATAATGAAGAGCAAATTACCGAGAGTGTCCCGGAACAGGTTTCCCAGCGGGGCTGTGTTATCCACATCCCTAGAGGCTTTCAAAGACCTGACTGGATCAAGGCCTCCTTGAGCAACCTGGTCTGATTTCACAGCTGGCCCTACCCTGAGCAGGAGGTCAGACCAAAGACCTGAGGTTCACGCCTATGTGATTTCTCCTGGGATCCTCTTATGTTTAACCTTCTCATTCAAACCAATGTGCTGCTGACCATTTACCATCCAGAGCAGCAAGTTCTCACAAGCCCAGCACCCTTGCAAGGATTTCAGGGCTAATTCACTACAAAGGCACAGTGAGGCATCCTCCTCCAGCCAGGAAGGTCTCCAGACCAAGGTTCTCCTAATGGGCCCTGCTGAACCTCCTACCACAAACAGTGTTGGGAGTCAAGAAGAACAGAGATAAACTATGTCTCATTTATAAGAAAGGATTTTCTAGATTTCTCTGTAAGCTTTTACAACTTTCTCTGTAGGCTTTTACTGCTCAGTTTACCCATTTTTTTTATTTTTTTTTTCACATTGAAAGAAAATCTGCTTGGATCCAGCAACAATAAAGACATCACTTTTTTAGTATTTAGAATAACTGAAAATTTGTGTCACATTAAAATCTTAAGTGAAATCTGGAGTGAATTTTACAAGTGGCAATAATGAAACAATGCTAAGAAGGGGCACCCTCACACACTTCATAGGCTTTTCACCTGAAATTGCAATTATAGTGATCTACGTATGAAGATAATTCTAACATTATAAATAAATAGAATGCTGTTTTCAGTGAGATCCTGAATCACAGGTATGTCTGAACCATGTAGTGCACCTCAGCAGCTGGCAGGATGCGTCTATCGCCTGCATCGCAGGCACTGGCTCATGCAGTACTGGCCGAGCATGGCCAAGGCACCCAGGGCCACATCCCACTGCCCAGCACCACAGAGTGGCATCATCTTCTCCTGGGCAGGAGCACGGGGAGGGACAATGGCGAGGTAGGAACAAAAGCTAGTCATCCTGCAAAGAAATCCCAAGAGCTGCAGCATCTCACAATGCCAAGTCAGTTTGGCTTCCTTCCATCCGAGTCATGCCCATGTATCAATGCAGCTGGCACATGGCACATGGCAAGGAGGGAAGCCACATTTCTCCCCTAAGGGAAAGCTTGATTCATACTAAAAGGTATACAAGTCTGGATCTCAGGAGAGGTATCTGCCCATTCTCGCTGACACCAAGGTTATTTCACTCCCTTCAAGCACGCAGCCCCGTAGCCTCAGCAGTTTGGGCACATCACGCCTCAGCAGCAGTGGTCCCACAAGGAGCAGAGGGATTTATGGGTAGAGAGATGTACCTCGGATGTTCAAAGTCCTCAGATCCCATTTAAAGTTTCACAGCAGGAGACGAAAGGGAAAAAGTGAAGAAACAAAAAATTTAAAAATATCATAAAATAGACATGTCCACAGAAACCTGAATCACAAAGAGTAGCCTTGTTCTCGTTGCTCCAGCTCCTTTAGAGCTAGTGCTTTTCCACACTGCAGTCACATTTCCAGTTCCTTCACAGACCTACCTGGAGGGACCAAACAATTTGCATCTATCTTTTCCCAACATTCCACATGGTATTTGCATTTATTGTGAAAGGGTGGAGAATAAGAGTGCTTAGTGCAAGAAATAAATACATTTAAAAAACAAATCAGCCAGCGCTGCCAGTCAGACAGATGCAGAAGTTGACAAAATACAGCCTTTCATTATTTTTCATTCCAACCAATGCACAAAATACATGAAATATAAAAGAGTGCCTCACATAGACTTTTTTCCAGCTGAATGGAGCTTTGACAGTCAAGAACACTGCATTTTTCACATAATAAAATGTGATTTTCCATCAATTGTACCAGTAATGAAAATGTAGCATGCAGCACAATCCCGTGAAAGCCAAGACGTCAAAGCCAAGGGTGAGGCTGAAATTTGCAAAACAGAGCCTCAAGGGAAGAAAAGTGGGGGATAGAGGAGAACTGGTCCTTCACCACTCAATTTACTTTTATACCAATGCCCCCCCCCAAAAAGGGCTCCCCGTCCTCCCATTCTTGGTGTTCAATGGGAGAAGCAGCCAGAGCAAAACCATCCATCTGGTTCCCATCACAGGAAAGACTGCCTAAGCTAGCTCCTGCCAAAGCCTGTCATTAGCAACCAGCATGAGAGAGAGCATGAGAAAACACAGCACAGCTAAGACAACAAACCTAATACTTTTAATACGCTAATCATAACAATAGTACTCAATTTGTTCTTTATAAAAATATCACTGGAATCAGATGGGTCATCCCGGTAGCCTCAGTTTATCAGAGAAATTAATGTAACAGGCAACACAAATGTTATTTTCTTCTGCCATTGTATATCCATCACCACCTATTAGAAGCATCTACAGGAGTGAAATATAGCAAGGAAGGATAATTTGATAATGCGGGTGCTAAACCTTGCTACCCATTAATATACTTTGTCTCCTTTTAGCATAATAGACATGGCATTTAAATCCTGATGCAGCTGCTATAATCCAAGATCTAGTATTTTATGAAAGCCTAGAGAGATGACCATCAAACCAGCCATGTGCTCTTGCCACAGAAGTTCAGCACAACCCTTCCCTTACCCTTGCCAGCCAGGCAGAGCAATGCCAGCATTTTCACCATTTCCACAAAGAAACTGCCCTTCTTGCATATCATCCTTTAAGATCTATTTTACTACTCCTTCCTTTCAGGTGACCAAGGTAAAAAAAGCCAACCAACATCCAAGCAGCTGGTCTATAGCAATACCTCCCCTGGCTGCTGCCACAGGGAGTGAAGAGCTGCAGGGGTATTAGGACCTTGTACTGCTGAACGTCGCACGCAGATTAAAGCAGCACTGCCAGCTGGACTTTTCAGCCACAAGCTTCCCCCACTTCCCTTCAGAATATAATCACCACACCCCTAATTACTGAATAAGAGTGCCTGTTAACTACCTATCCGAAGGAATTAAATCTGACTGGGGCCAAAAGTGATTCCCAGTAGAGAACAGAGAGAGGTGGCAAGCCTAATCCTTTGCTATTCTCCAAACTTGCCTCAAATCAGAGCCAGCAAGAGCTTTCTCCTCCCCACACGCAACACAGACTCCTTGTTCAGTGTTTGTCCAGCTCTCCAAGAGCCATATTTTTCCCCATCACTTTGCAAGTGCTGTCCCTGCTCCACTGGCACAATCCCGCTATCCTGGAAGATCACACAAGAACGGACAGCAACCTGAGATCACTCTGCGTCACAATGCCTCCCTTGAGCTCCTTGCACCAGAGCACCAGCAACATCCTGACTGACACTTGCACAGCAGCAACCAAAGCCAACAAGTATTTTTTTTAAGACTTTCCACTCCCTCCTGCCCCTTGTACTGGGAGCAGGGGACAGAGATGGTAAATGGGGAAGAAACCTCCTTTGGGAAGAATTACCATGTCTCTCCCTAAGGATGACATGGCTCCAACTCCCTCAGGACTGTCCCCATGCACATCACTGTCACCTGGCTTGCTTCTCTAAAGCTTCTTCCTTTTGTTAGGCTGTTCCCACGCAGATCTAAGAATATCCTGAACAGATGAGTGAATACATATAACAGCTCTTTCTTCCTCCTTTCAGGAAACTATTTCCCCGTTTGTTTCTCTCATCTCCCTCCTGCGGTATTTAGCTCCAGAGATTAATGACCCATTTAAGAAGGAGAAAGCATCTTCTAGGAATTACTTGCCTTTGGCTATTCCACAGGCTGCTCAGAAGTGAATCTCATAATTCATACCCTCTTCAGCTGAAGAGGAACATTCCCAGGACCAAAGAAAAGCACAGCTAGACACTGAGATGGAAAGGGAGAGGTTTTCTTTGTCTCTCGCACATTTTGCTGTGTTTATTGCCCTCATGCTTTCAAAAGTAAACACCAGTGGGAGATCAGAGCTGAGACCCAGCCCAAGTCTGCTTGGACTTGCTGCTAGATAATCAAGGAGAAACTTTTCAAAATATCTTTTCTTTTTCCCCTTTGTGGGACAGGAAAGTTTATGTCTCAACCCACTCCGCTGAAGCCTACACAAGCCCCCAAAGGGTCAGATAGGCATCAGTGCCACAGTCTGGGGTGGAACCACAGGAGAGGGCAAGGAGGCAGCGTCGCTGCAGGAACCTGGCCAGTGTCATCCTTATCCCTAACCTGTTTGTGCTCCACCACATCTTTTGCCCTTCATTCCTGCTGTCATGTCTTGTGACTGCACACTCAGTCTAACCTGTGGGTTAGTAAAAGGCTGTGTACCAGATTGCCTCCTTCAGGTTGCTTGTTGGATCCCCGGGACCATTCCTCTTCCCAGGAACGTGCACAACCATGGGACACAAGTAGGAACCACCCACAGGGCACTGCATGTGCAAGAGTGCTGGAAAGCAGGATGAGGTGGAAAATGAGGACAGACAGCTCTATGAAAAGCCTGTGAAGCAACTCTGAAGGAAGAGATATAGTAGAAACAGAAGTTAGCCCCTAAAAAAGGAAAAAAAGAACAAAAAAGACTGTGGAAGAGCAACCCAACTGCTGAAGACTGAGCAGTTAGGATGGAGGAAAGAACAAACCAGGGTACTGCTGATGGATGAGTTCAATTTCTCTCCTAGATCTCCCATTATGGGAAGAAGATAGAAAAGGGTGTGTCAAAACCCTCAGGAACCACAGCTAGTAGAAATGTATCTTTCCTTTATCCCTTAAAAGCCATGGATCAAGTCAGCTTTGCCTCCCTTTCACCATTCTTCTCATCTCTGAAACATTTTCCTGCTGTCTTTCCACTCTGTAAACTTTTGCTTTAAAATAGCAGAAGATACTGTGTATAGGAAGCCAGCCTGTTGTTTAGACACAGTCATTCAAACCTAAACAATATAAAGAGATAAAAAAGCAGAGGGGAAGAGACAGGCAGATGGTGGTGAGCTGTGCAGACAGGCATTGCATCACGAGTGTTATTCCAACATGCTGAAGCACGGTTTGCCAGAACTTCTAACTCCCTAGTTTTTACAAGCTGAAAAATGCAAATACAAAGTTCTCACTGTGAGGCAGAAAGTTGGGAGCTCAAGTTTCAGCTCAGAACTACATTCCTAGTGCTGTTGTACTTAAGATTATAAAAATAATGCATCTATATTGAAAAATCTTATTCAGTGTGCCTCTAAACTACCTAAAAATTAATATCATTTTGGAGACGTAAAAAAGGAAAAAATGGTACAAAACATGCTTTCCATCAGTCAATCGTGTGTGTTTGTTATATATATAAATATATATAAATTTCACAAAAGTGCTCACCCAAAATTCAATAAAGCTTCGGAATGTGAAGGAGAACCTCAGTACTATTGGGCTACCCTACACTTGAAAACTAGCTTTGGATAGTTTTTAGATGCATAATGCCAGATATTATAGATCCTATATACACTACACTTAATAGAAGAGTGCCCAACAACCCTAGAAATATACCCAGGGATATTCATATTAAAAAAAAAAAATGTATTTCCTTTCCCTCTCACTTGAAATTACTGCAAGCCCTGATAGTGCAAGCTACAAGGGGAGGGCAAGCACTCAGTGACACCTTTCCCTAGCTCACCCAGCATCCAGGCTCCGCAGAGCTTAGCTGCCATCCCTGCATCTCAAACTATGTCAGGGCAGCCAGGCTGTGATGGACTACCCATATTAACACTGAACATTTTCTTTCGATGAGGTAAATGACCAACTATGTTTGTGCTCTAAGTGGACTATCAATCACCAGGGCATTTAGCCACTTAACTTAGGGCTGTCAAATATACTTTGCAATGGCCAAACACAATCTGTACGGTAAATTCATGCAGTTGAAGCTTTCAGACCACCAGTAATTTCTGCCTTAAAACCCTCAATGACTAAGAAAGACAGAGAAGAGAGACAGAGCAAAGAAATAAGAAAATAGGGGCTTAATGTAAGTGCCAGTGACCTGGAGAGGCACAGATTTCCCACAGAAAGTGACAAGCAGAGGCAGAACAAAATAATCTAGAGCTAAAAAGACGGAGGTGATACTTTCAACTTCATATTTCTGCAATCTCACATTGCTTGTCAGCAGTAAGACTGGCACTCATGGAAAATCATGGTGCAAAGCATGGGATCTATTAAGGCCGAGCCACAGGTCAGGTTTAGAAAGGGATCTGCCTTGGTCCCCCACCAGGATGTGAGACACGCACCCACAGCCACTGTTTCAGCTGAGCTTGACTAGCGCAGGGCTCAGCCAGGAGCCACCACCAAGGATCCCACAAAACCAGAAAGCCACAGTGCACTGCCTCCTTCACCATGGAATCATGTAGGTTGGAAGAGGCCTTTAATATCATCAAGTTCAACCATTACTCCAGGACTGCCAAGACCACCAGTAAACCATGTCACTAAAGGCCTCATCTACATGGGGTCTGAACACTTCCAGGGACAGTAATTCCACCCGTTTCCTGGGCAGCCTGTTCCAATGCCTGACCACCCTCTCTGTGAAGAAGTTTTTCCTAATATCCGATCTAAACCTCTCGTGGTGCAGCTTGAGGCCCTTACCTCTTGTCCTAAGA
>JANHGB010054112.1:0-11485 GCA_026283785.1 Coracopsis vasa
CTCTTTGGCTAGTTTGGGTCAGGTGTCCTGTCTCTGCTTCCTCCCGGCTTCCCCTCCTCCCTGGCAGAGCATGAGACCCAAAAAGTCCTTCGTCAGAGTAAACATTACTGAGTGACAGCTAAAAACATCGGTGTTATCAGCGTTGTTCTCAGGCTGAGAATCAAAAACACAGCACTGCACCAGCTAGTAAGAAGGAGAAAAATTACTGCTGAACCCAGGACATGTACTAATAAGAAACACAAAATAAAGAATTTAAGATTGTTCTGAAGTGAAAGTGATTTGAAGGTCATGTGCATAGAATGGTTTGTAAGTGTGTACACACACAAAAAATCTTACAGCTGCTTTGGTGTAGAACTAGTTCTTTAAGAGCTGTTTCAGAACAATAGGTGATGTTTAATTTATCTTAAGAATGGAGAGAGACTAGAAAGGGAAGCTGGACAGGCTCCACAACTTCACCACATTTACACTTTGGTAAACCAAAATTAAACAAGAAGTTGGCTAAGTTTGCCAGAGCCAGTGTCTGAGTAGCAATATGACATTAGGAAGCAAAACAGCAATAGGCTTTATTTAAAATAATTTCTTAGTGGTATTTAGAAGCAAACGTAACTGTAAAATGGCACACAAAGACAAGCATTTTAAAGCAATAAAAGTAAATGCAAAGTAAAATGGTCAAGATAAAGATTCCTTTTCAGATATTTCTTGTGCTGGAATCTTGTATACACTCAGCTTTTCATATACTACTTCCCTTGTTTCAGCTAGGATAGAGTTAATTTTCTTCCTAGTAGCTGAGGCAGTGCTGTGTTTTGGCTTTCGTCTGCGAACAATGCTGATAACACACTGATGTTTTAGTTGTTGCTATGTAATGCTTACCCTAAATCAAGGACTTTTCAGTTTTCCATGCTCTGCCAGTGAACAGATGCATAAGAAGCTGGGAGAGAACACAGCCAAGACAGCTGACCTGAACTAGCCAAAGGGATATTCCATGCTATTAAACATCACACTCAGTATATAAATTGGGGGGTGTTGGCCAGGAGCTACCAATCACTGCGTGGGTTGGGCTAGGTGTCAGTCATTGGGTGGTGAGCAATTGTATTGTGCATCTCTAGTGCTTCCTGAATTTTATTTCTCTCTTTCTCTCTCTTTTCCCTATTGTTATTTTTTTATTATTATATTTTCCTTTATTTAAATTATTAAAACTGTTCTTATCTCAACCCATGGGATTTACCTTTTTCAGACTCTTCCCCCCCATCCCAACCCGGGGGGGAGAGAAGCGAGCAAGATGCTGTGTGGCACTTACTTGCCGATTGCAGTTAAACCACAAGATCTGCTCTGGCAAAGTAGTCGGTCCTTGAGGATCTAGAAGTGTTACTTACAGAGTGGATGAAAGAGGCTTCAATGCAAACTAAGTTTGAGCCACCATTAAATAACAATAATTCATTTTATACAGAGGTGTTTATTTATAGCACATAGAGTAGCTTCCCTCACTGCTTACTCTGTCAGTCTCTTGTCAGTTTGGATCTGCAGAAACTCTGAGACCAGCCTAAGCATATGGGTCCATTGCCCTAAGAGTAATGTCAGTTAGTTTTTGAGGAGGATAGATATTAACTCATGGTTTATTCACTTTACTGTGCTGAGTAGTGTAATAGTAAGAAAGAAGTGTGAATGATTAGGGCTTGGACAATTTGTAGTGACTTTCTTATGTGACCATTTTTCTTTCCTGTGGGACCTTGTGTTTGATGAGACCTGTATTTCCCTCGTAATAGAAATAAAGGCAAGTGGGGTTTATATCAGAGGATGTTAAGATATTAAATAAGTTATCTGGCTCATCTTACATTCCGGTATATTGCACAGTGATTTTTAAGAGATGGGTCCTTTTTAGTTGAGACAAAAAAAGTGATATGTAATTTAGTTATTGTATGTTTTGAGTAGTTTTCCAAAGTTCAGTACTTTTGCACAGTTTAAGGACTTCTAGAAAGCATACGTACCATCCTCAGAGCTAGGTGGGATCTAATCAATCAATTTCGTAGCAATTAAGGAACACAGAGTAATTGTGCTATTGACTTGTGTCTCATGGTCTTTGTGTAATTTAAAAAATAGCCCTACAAATAGTCATAGTGCATAGAAGCAGGTACAAAAAAAATCACATCATGAACACTTTTTTCCTCATGTCTCTAAAACAAGACAGTAATGTGTTACCTGAAGGCTTTTGTCTATGTAATGTATTGCTTTATGTATTTGAATTGATTACACAATAACGTACAGTGCACACAGGACTCTTGACAAGTCTGTGATACTTTTCTCTTACTGCAAAATTTAAATTAAAAGAATAAAGCATCTCCTACAAGCAGTGATCAGGTGTCTGTGCTGATCTGCCCCTGTTCAACTGACTTAGTGGTAATGAAGTTCTTCAAAGCACTTTGAGAATAACAGATTTTACAAATGTTAGATAATCCTTGCACAGTCCTATGAGAACTGTGCCCCTTTTTTGGAAATAGGGATAACAGAGAGAAATCAGGGAACTGCTCAGTTTTCTGCCTTGCACTTTGTAATCTAAGGTCAAAAAATACAGCTTCACCAAGAATGAAATTGAACAGCAGGTCTCTTGTTGGAATCTGGAGTTCTGTGCTGTCTTGAAGTGCTGAGAATGGGGAAAATGGGAGCATGGAAAATGGAACATGTATTTAAAATATGTTAGTGTGACTTACAGAAATGAACTGCAGGGTAATTCTTGAGTTTGTACAGTATTTGTTGGAGTACTCAGGCAGATCAGGCAGTCTGATCCTGGCAGCCAGGCGCTCTCCTGTTTGGACAGGACAAGTGCCAGAGCAAGAGAGCCTCCCCTCCTTCTGCCTGCTGCTGGTGAGGGGAGAGCAAGGACCTTGCTGTGTCAGGGGGAATGCCAGAAAACTATAAATATACTATGGCATGACATTTGCTTGTAATCTCTTCTTTCAAATCTTTCATTAGGAGGAGGTGATTTTGAGCTGCCCTAATGTGACATAGTGATAGTTTACTATTTGTTACTTTTCTATATCTTTCTGGGGCTCAGTACTATTAAGAGATGTTTCAGTTGCAAAATCAGCAAGTGAACTGCACAGAAGCTCTTGCTAGTGTTGATCCTCCCAATAACTTTTTTTGGAGCTTGAGATCAGATCAGACATCACCACTTCATTTGTTGTGTTAGTAGCTGTTAGCTTAGCCTTATTCATTGTAGTCCAAGTTTAGCAGCAAATGTATGCTGTATTTCATTATATCTATTATCAGTGCATTAAGTTTCCAGATTGACTTTTTATTGCTATGCATCCATGAAATAAAAATGAATCAGTATACAAGATTAAAACAGAGTGATGAAGCTGGGCAGTTTTGTTGTAACAAAATTGCTGCAGGCATTACTGTACTAGGATGGCCTCTCCCTGTCTTTTGTGAAGGGCTGGCAGATGGTATACAGAAGTTGATCTCAAAAATGGAAAAGGGACTGAGCTTGTGCTCAAATTGGATTTTTATATTCATATTTAGGCATGATACCTTGAAAGAAGCATATGAGAACTGAAGTCACAAGTAGAGGCTGGTTGGTTGATTTGTTTGCTTTTTACAGGCTAAGAGCTTGCTGCTAAATATTTCTGAATTGCTAGCACTTAGATAGGGAGAATCTGAAACTATCCTGATTTTGTTCTGTTACTTCTGTTAATCATAGACAATGGATGACAGTAGTGTGAGGCTGTTTTCTTCACCAAGAAGTACAAAGGAATATTGTGCGTGCTGAATTGTATGTAAAATCTGTATGTCTGAAGCCTGCCTTGTCTTGCATAATGAAGAGTTACTAGACAATTGTATTGTCCCTGTTTGGGATTGGGCTTATTTTTATCCATCAGCCCCTTTCTTCACTGGCATGGCTAAATTTGGAAGTGTCACTGCAAGCTGCAGCTAGGCATTCGAGGGTAGAATATGGAGACATGTATAGGCAGATTTTTAGTTTTCATTAGAACACATGAACACGAGAATTAAAATGAGATAACACTCTAGAAATTTGTGTCACTTTCCTGGTTTTGTAGCTTTCAAACAGAGTTTGAAACAGTGTTTAGTCCTAAACTCTAATTGGTACTTTCGCTGTATATATCCTCAAAGTCTTTAATTTTCTTATGCTTTTAAAGCATCACAACCAAGAGGTGAAACTCTTTTTGCTTCCTAAGCAGGAATACAGAAGCATAGCAAACTTCTATTTTTTTTTTCCCCAGTAAAAAAGTAGGCTGTAAAGAAGACGGAAGGGGAATTTGCTCCCATATGTGATGGAGAGAATCAAGCAGAAACTTGTGTGAGACCTAAATCAGTTGTGCATGTTGAATTTAGGACAGTGCCGATTTTCTCTGCTGATCCGCTGCTGCCAGCTCACTCCCATCAGCACAGCAGTTGTGTCATAACAAATGTGGCTCACCTGCTAGAGGTGGCTAATGGGTTTTTCAGCCTCTGCAGCACTGATTGCTTGATTTTTGATGTGTACTATGTGTACTAATTAAGTGACACGTTCATGAAAACAGCACTACATGAAAACTACAGAAAGAATTCCTTTGAGTTCTGTGGTTACTGCTGTATTTTTTTAATCTTCCTTTCTTAGCGTACAAATATTGGTGTTCTGTGTACAGATTTCATTGAGTAGATACGGCTTTCATGTAACGCCTGTCACTTCTATTTTTTGGGAATGTGTTATATGATGCTTCTTATTTAGCGTCATGAATCCAAGAACACTCATGTCTATGTCTTGGCATACATTCCCTATTTTAATGCTATTTATATATGAAACATCCCTAAATGTAACATGAGTTTCATGGGCTGCAGAGGAATAGACAGTTGCTTTTTGTCAGAGCACAGCAACTTTCCTTGGTGAGCTCAATAATATAAATTTGTCATTTTACTGAACAGAAAATATGTAGCCTAAGTAAGAATTTTTTTCCTTGTATACAACTAGTGAACAAGTAAAAGATAACTGGATATTTCAGAAACCTCTGGAATGTGGCAGTTGAAGAAAAGATAAAGCCTTGCTTAGCTGATACGTTTCTGGTTAAGAGAAGAGTTGTTAGATTTTGTAGGTAAAGAAGAGCACAATTTAACAAAATTTTAAGGCCATATGAGCACTAAACCCAGAATTGTGCCAGTCATTATGTTAGTTATATTTTGTTTTGAGGTAAAAGGACCTTTTTTGTAGATTTGCTTCCAATTTTGGGGCAGGGAGAAAGTGTAAAGTGTGGGGGTATCTGACTTACACTTCAAAAACTGATGGAGGAATACTGGGAAGCAAATCATCTCCTGGTGTTATTTATATAATGCCAATAAAATAACTGGCAATACAAAAAGCAGCTAACAACTCATATTTAGTGTTTGTGTTTATAGTGTCTTTGCTTCACGTTTCATGCTACCTGGGCTACTTCCTTGGACACAGACATAAACAGGATACATGGCAATTATCAACACTTTTGCAACCTTGGAGTGTAGGCTTCTGTTTTAAATATTAAGTAAACACAGTCTGTGTTTCTTTAGTACATGCTGTATGATCATACAAAGTGCAACATGACTGTTGCTGCAACATAGACAAAGCATGTTCCTGGAAGCTGCTGTATTCATGTACATATGGTGTGTTCTTGCTATTACCTTGGTCTGTCATATAACTAGCTGTAGGTGCAAAGAAACACTCACAAATTGCTTAAGCTAAGTTTGCCTTTTCAGATCAGCAGCTCCCATTAGAAGGGATTTTTAGCACAATTTGAGGCAACAGCTGTGCTTGTTCCAGTGCAGGAAGTGCATAGGCAGGGGGGGAGACAGGACTTGACTATTCACTGGAGCTGTCTGATACTTTGACCTTAAACAGGAATGGCTAACTAATCTAATGAAATCTTCCATCTTTAAGCACTGGTTAGATTTAAAGTATTTACTTTCTCCTAAATACTTGCACATAATTACTTATTCTCTTACCATCACTGAGATGCCTTGCTGCAGATCAGAGTGGGGACAGGCAAGGACCTTCTCAGAAAAGTATCTAAGTTCTGAGAGTGGATATGCATGGGACATGAGGAAAACAGTGAAAAATACTTGGCTTAGAAACATTCTGTAGTCCCTGGGGATGTGGAAAATGTAAGATTTGTCGAAGAGAAAATGTGGGAGAGAAGAGATGTGACAGAGGAAGAACAGAGGACAAGGCACTGAAGGGAGGAAAATAAAGGTGGGTGGAAGTAGCTTAAGACAGGAGACTAACTGCAGAAAGAATGCTCGAAGAGTACTTACTGATGCAGTTCTGTGGAGCAGGCTGAGAAACAGCCTTTCAGCAAGGCCTCCTTTAGAGGCAAAGGTATATTAAAAACAAGACAACAAGCAAAGCAACCCGTCCACCTCTCAAACCTGCACTGAGCAAAGTTTTCTGGTTGTAACCCTTCCTGTAAGAGGAGGCTATATCAGGTTAGCCCTATTTTGTCAGGCCATATGCTGAACCCTGAAACAAGTGGTCATGAAGTGGAAATTAAGAGTTACTAACCAGAGAAACAGGGCTGTAGAAGGTGAGCATGGCTGAAATAGAGCAGCAAGGAAAAAGACTAAAGAAATTAGAACAATTATTTGTATAGCTGTTGGTTTGCACAGCCTTAAATCAAGCAAGAGCTGCACTGAAATTTCAACAGGTGCTTGCCTGGGGGTTGTGGTACGAAGGAGAAATAAGGATGGGGGGTAAGAGCAGTATCTTGTATTTTAAATAGCATGTAGTAGAACTGAGACACTGAACAGATGATGGAGGTTCTTTTATTCTTCTGAAAGAGAAGTGACAAAAGCACTTTTGGGAGGCTTGTGCAATACAGACAACTGGGAAGTACAGGATTATTGCAAGAGACATGTACCCAGTCTGGCTTTGTGCATACTTAATCCTGCGTGCACTGCCCATTATGATGTAAATTTGTCTGTTTTCTGTGAAATATGTAAGCATCATGGGTGATTCTCCAGCTGCAAACCCATTGGTCTGAATTTGTAGGTGTTTCCTTGGGGGGATCCTTCAAATTAGCACATTGCTTAGGAATGTGTTAATAATATTCTAAAAATAAGGAACTTGCTCATAATTTTCATACAGAACTCTGCAAATAGCATTTTAAACAATTCTGCTAATGTTTTGGAGGCACAAAGAATCTTAGTAGTTGCTGGTATTCAGCTGTTCATCTCATAAAAAAGGAATGATCATGGGTAAAGGATATGGATTTATGAATTCAGTGTCTGGCGCCTTAGTAATCTCTAAGCAATCAAAGTGATTATTCTTTTGGTTATCAGGAAGATGGAAACTTGTATGTAATCCCTTTATACAGATGCAGGGGAGGAGCTGCGATGACACTATCAAAGAAAATGTACAACCCTGGAAGCAAACAAACACAGAAAAGTTTTGAGTCATGTCCCCATCTAGGTTCTGTGTTCTCTCTACTCTCAAAAAACCAGGTGTGGGCTTTTTGTTTGTATGCATCCAAACCTCAAAACAAAACCCCCAATAATACATAATATGAAACTTCTGATTATCAGGATGTGAAGCTTTGCATATAACGTTTTCCAAGTGCAAAATGATATTGTGTAAGGAAAGCTGGTTGCCCAATGTTTTTCCATTAAGTGGTTTTAAGGCTTTCTTTTTAAATGATTGCTTTATAGCCTTGTTGTTCTTTGCCTGAAACATTCTTTATCAGGCGTCTGCTCTGTGATTGTCTCCCTCCCAGCCCTGCACACACCCTAGAGCTTCAGCAGGATGGTTAAGCCAGTAATGATATGGTAAAGGAAAGGATTGTAGGATTTGCAGTGTTGAAAAATCTCAATGCCATGTGGGAGGGACAGTATAAACCAAATGTCTGTCTTTACCCATTTTTCTTAATGCAAGTAGATTTTCCTGTTCATTTTTCCCTTACCCAAGGGATTTATTCTTACATTGCCACCATTGTTGTGTTAGTTTGACTGCCAAAAGCTGAAAGTGGTACTGCTTTAGACTGGAGATGCTATCCCCACTGTCAGTCATGGTGAAGGACTGGAGACTCTAGGATGCAGCTGCAGATGGATGTAAGATGCTGAGCTTCATCTCTTTCAGCCTCTGCTCATTCTCAAAGACAGTATTTAGACACTGCTTAGACTCTTAATTTAGTAAAGAATCTCAAAGTTTGTTGGTTTTCTTACAGTGTCATTACTGAACAACAAAACAAACCCAAACAGATTATGCCGTAAGATCTATATAGGAAATATTCCCAAATTTAGCCGTGTCCTGGTATATCCAATGTAAGACTGATTTGTCTCCAACACTGGCCTTTCAAAAACAAGGTGCAAAGCTAGGCAGTAACAACTGTGTTTCCAAGACTGTGTCTTTCTAACTTTCTATTCAGAAATAATCCCTAATTTTAGGTTCCTAGTTTGCAAATATTCAAAGTTAGGTAAGAATCTTTTTTCCCTTTTTAAAAAATCATAATGTGGCCGTCTTCATCTAAGCTATGTTTTTTAATTCTTTGTAATCAAGAGAAGAAATTAGTTCTTCTGGAGACTGACTCGTTTCAGATGATTGCTACAGAAGGATGTTTCTCTGGGTTGACTGGAAGGGAGGCGAGGTGAATAGTCAGGTCAGATGGTTCCATCTGACCTTGCAGGTATTTATTTACGTGCCAAGGGAACTGATTCCTACTGTTAGCATGGGTATTTTTGTTACTAAGTATATTGATGAGATGAGTAAGAGGAGTTTGTTGCAAAGAGTGCCTTAAAGAAAGACACAAAATTATTGTTTTACAAATTTCTGGAGATCATTAAAATAACAAATGTAGGCACTTTAAAACAGCCTTTTTATTTACCTATCAAGACCTGATTTCAAACTTTTATCCTCTGTTTTCAGTGTTTAACAACACTGAAACACCCACATAAATGCTCTTTCATAGCTTTGCTTTGGCTCTTACAATGTTAGTTCTACAACTTCTTTAAGAGCAGTGCAGCCTTGAAATGAATGTTTGATTGTTTTGGAGGTCGTTAGTTAGCTTTAAATGCAAACTGAAATTCTACTTTATTTATCTCCAATATAAACAAGTATTTTCTGAGCTCCGTTTAAGGGACCTTGCTTAAAATGTTTTAATTTAGTTTCTTCTGAGAACTTTCTATAATTTTGATTGAACTTGTGAATTTTTATATTTCCTGCAGGAGGGAGTTTGGGGAGTGAGGGGCAATTCTGTGGTTGCAAGAGTTTAAAGGGAACTGTGAGAGGTAGAAGAATGCAGAATATTTTCTAGTAGCATGTATTGGTGAATTAAAGTAAGCCAGGATAACTTTTTCTCTCACATGCCTTTACCTCTCTCTGCACAGATCCAGCCCGTTGTCTCTAGCTCTACCTATATCACTTCCATTAAAGCCAGCGGAAATTAGACATTTCTATCATCTGTATCAAGTATAAATTGGTCAGTCATCATCCTAAAACCATGAAGGTTGACTGTTTGGCCCCAAAACATTTGAGAACTAGTGTTCTTAGGTACTGTTGTGCTTTCGGTATAGTTGACTGTCTCTTGTGGCCCTGTGATACTGTATTTTGTTTGTTATTTTTTATTCTAGTACTGACTTAAAAATAACTTTCTTATTTTTTTCTATTTTTAAGGAGCTCTACCATGTACCTAATGGCATGTCTCCAGGGAAGCTCTCTCATGGGATGGTGTATGGCGTCGTGCACCGAACTGACAACAACCATAAGAGAGAAATGGTGGTTTATGGCTGGTCAGCTGATCAGCTGAAAGAGGAGATGAATTACATTAAAGAAGTGAGTTATGCTTTCAGCTTCAAAATTTGTCAAATATCCTTTCCATGTATTCCTGTAGAGCTGTGAGTGTATATGGGTTGACTGATGTCTAGCCCAACATCCGACTCTGAATTGAGAACCTACTCTAAGCTAATGACTTGCCTTATTAGTGTTTGAGTCGTAAAAAAGCATGCTCTATACCTGGGAACTGTGCAGTCCAGACTCAAGATCTCTGTGCCAACTGATACTTGTTAATGCTTGCTGACTGGGCCTCAGCTGGGTGTGCAGACTGTCAAACAGATATTGAGGTTCCTGTCCTGAAGCCTTCAGAATTTAAAATGTCATACAGAAGAAACTATGTAGGCAGACACCTTAAAGGATAAACTCTCTCCTTTCTTCTTCTGTTTCCCCCCTGTTCCCAAATCCCCCAGTTTTGAAAAGGCTCTTAAATTAGGTAACACAGTAAAATCACTTGGGTATATTTTGGGGCAGCCTTAAAATAGTCAGCCTAATAAGGATGACTTTGTACTACTTTCTCTGTGCATGCTCATTTATCATAATTGGCAGAAGCTCTCCTGAAAAAAAAAAAAAAGAATTTCTGACACTGCTTGTTTTTGGGCTTGAAACTCAGCATCTCTTTGACCATCAGTCCTTGGCTCTCCGGCTTTGGAAATAACCCCCTAATTAGCCCAGGGCAAATAATCTGACCTTCTCTTCCCATCCACCTTCACCACTCAGGAACTTATTGGTCTATGTGTTACACCGATGCAAGTACAAACTGAGTTGATATGAAAGGGAGTAACACTGAGTCAAACCAGCAGTGTAAGAGACTATAATTATGTGTGCTCTTACATCTGCCTGATCTCTAGCTATCAGCACTTGCTTCTCTCCTTTGCTACTCACAGTTGTTTGCTCCTAGCATTCACCGCGCTCAAGTTCCTGCACTCACAGTTAGGGTATGTCACCACTGCAGTGCAGGCATGGCATGTGAGCTGCGTCGTCTGCTGGTTGCCTGCCTGGTTGTTTGCCTGCCCTGCTGGGGTGGTGTCAGGGATGGGTGAATCTGCATGAGGTCTGGCTCCCTGGGCTGCCCTGTTGCTGTTCACAACTGGCTTGTGGCATGGAGGGATGTGTCAGACCAGGTGGACTGCATGTCTTGTGTGTGTGTGTGTGTGTGTGTGTGTGTGTGTGTTCAGGGTACTGATCCTTACAGGGAAAAGTGGGAAAAACATGGGAAGAGACAAACTGGCTCTTGCTCTTTTCTGGCAGCTGTGTTCAGCTATGCTAATTGCTGAACTTTGGTCTGCCAGAGAAGTTTCATCTTTAAAAGTAGTCTTAAACAAAGTCCTCAGCTTATGCCACATATGTGAAGACTTAAATAAACCAGAAATGATGGGCCATGTCAGAACTGCTGACAGTTTCCTCTGTACCTGAGTCAAATATACACCTTGCAAGAAGGGGAGTGGGGTGTGTGCATGTGTGGGTAGGGACAGGGCAAGGGACTTTTTCTGAGGTGAAGTGCAGGAATCAGCTACCTTTCACGTTTCTTATCCTAAAGGGACAACGTAGCTTAGGGTAGGCTTGTGCTTACCTCTTGCATAGGTTTTGTGGCCAATGCCCCTCCTTCTGGGAGAGAGTGGGTATACTGCAGAGCTGCTAGAAACATCCTCTCTTCTATAAGGCCCTAATGTTTTCCACGTGCACTTTCCCCAAGCTTGTGCAGCA
>JANHGB010054112.1:11585-24798 GCA_026283785.1 Coracopsis vasa
AAGAAGGTAACCTTGCTGCCCTAGATTATCTGCAATCAGTCTATGTTTGATAGGGAGTGGGGGGAAGAGGAGTTTGAATTACATAGCTGGAACGTAGACTGTAGGCAAACATTTAACTACTGTTTACAATGTGTGCTCTTGAGGAGGTTGGTTGTGTGCATGATTGCAATGGCATGTCAGCCCAAGCTGTCTTCCAGCATGCTTTCCCTCCTTGCCCCCCTTCTTTTCTTTTTTGGAAGGCACGGTGTAATTTACATCCTTAGTTCTTAAATAAAATCAAATTGATTACTCTGTTCTTCAGATTTGAAATTGCATTGATAAATTTATGCTAATGTATTGTTTAGCTAGGTACAAGCCTAGAAGTCTTAAATTAAAGGGTTTATCTTCAAAGGATACTTAGGGAAAACTAATTAACCACTTTAAAAAGGATGAAGGTGCATTAAATCCATGTGTGGATGCTTCTTTTTTTTTCAGAATGAAAACATTATATGCTCAAATTAATTTTAATTTGTTTAGTAATCAGGTTAGAATGAATAATGGATAATTTATTATTTAAATTATTAATCTACAAGCATTTAAGTGTGCACAGAGAAGCTTAGAATCACTCAGAGGCATTTATTTGTATCACCCCTACATAGACAAGTATTGAGACTTAAGTTTCTGTCTTGTTCTTAAGAGTAAATTGCTGTTGATGAAAAGGTAAATTAATAATGGAAATTACTGAAAGTAGCAATGAAGAACATATCAAAACCAAAAAGTCAAGTCCTAGTATAAATAGTATCATCAGTAAGTTTGATAAAGGTATTTGATTTTTTTCTGACACCAGGTTAGAGCAACTCTGGAAAAAGTAAGAAAGAAAATGTATGGTGAATATGATGAAATGAAACGAAAAATACAGCAGCTTACAAATGAACTGAAAGTAAGTACACATTCATTTGGAGGTAAGGCATATGAGAAAAACTGTCCCTTTGCTCTCTAAAAAGATTTTGTGGGGTTCTTTTTTTGCTTCAACAGAACAGAAATAATTTCTCAAGCCATTCTAGTTCATTGGTTTATGTGACATCTAAATTTGTATTTATTCTCCCCTCCAGGAAGGTAAGGTAGGACACGGATGTTTTCATATATGGAATTACTAATTGCCTGCTTCTTGGAAATAAAAGAGTGATCTTAATAGCATTGTCTGTGTGTATTGGTAATTAGTGGAGATGTTTGTACCACGAAGCTGCCAGGTGAATTGAATAAATAACTTGCATAATTAGGAGTAAAGTGCAACTTGGTGTCATTTCAACAGACTTTGCTCTGGTTTACTGACTTTATTGTTTAAACACTATAGGGAAAGAAGCAGCAGTATTTTTTTAATATTAAAGTGCTTGACAGTTCTAAAAATGACTTACCTTTTGGTTCTTAATTGAACCTTGTAATAGTTATTTGATGACCTCTCTTTCTTCTGACATGCTGCTTTAGCAATAAAAGCTGCTGCAGTCTGTAGAAGTAAGTATCCTTCATATAAAACTGCTGAGTTCTTTGGTCCAAAAAAGTCTCCCTGAAAACTTGCTATGGATTTTATATTCAACATTGATTTTCACAGCCCTGATTCAGATGAAGCTTTGGCTATTAAAGGTATTCTGACTTCAGGGGACTGGGACCCTGACTTGTGCCCTTCTGCCATCCTCATTTGGAGGCTGTCAGTTCTCTGCATTCTCTATTATGTACAAAGATCAGAACTTGCTGTTAAACTGATACCTCTATGACAACTAGTCTCAAAAAAAAAAAACCAACCCAAAAACCCAACAACAAAAAAATCATCCTGGCTTGAGAGGAGGAAGGGGAGAAAATTAAGTTGCTGTAGACTGTGTCAAATAGCCTTAATGATGCCGACAAGGTGAGTCTCCCACCCAGCATGCACACAGGCAAATGCTGATACAGATTAAGTTTTGTCATCTTTGCTGCTGATCCTTACTGAGCAGTTAGTGATGAATATCACAGTGGTGATATCTGGCACTTCCAGATCTTTCTGTCAGACCAGTAGAAATCCTGCATGAGTCTGATCATTTCTCTTAATTAAGGGTTTCTGATCAGCTCTGACAGAATCTCTAGTTCTGAGGCAAATTAGCAGTTTATGAAGTACTCCTTCTGACATAAATAGCGCATTATGAGACACTCTTCCCCACTTTTTTAATACTTTACACTGCCTGTAATAAAGTACAAGCATTGTTCTACCTAATAATGTATGGTTGGGTTTTTCTATTGGCTTTGGGTTAACATGACTGCCATCTTTCATGCTACTTGCGGATCCTGTTTAAAATAATTTATATACTCTGCTTCAGCTTTGAATCACTATGCTTTTACCCCATTGATTTCCAGGACCGCTTTTTGTTCATAAAATTTGTTTGTAATTTGTACTTCCAATATGCTGCCCTGGGCGGTATGCTTCTTCACCTCAGTTCTTATCTTGTAGCTTTCTTAATCCATCCAAAGCATTTCTGCTTTTGTTTGTTTGTTTTTACATGAGCACATGTTTATATAGGGTTAACTGTAACTGCTTGGCTTCTACTCCTTATGCTGACCTAATCTGTGTATGACTTGGTTACTAAACACTCATTGTTCTCCATATCAGTCCCCAGTGTTCTTATGTTTTTATCAAGAAACAAATCTGGTCAGTCTAAGAATGTGAGGTGGGCTGGTCTCCATTAGTAACAATTTTTTTCTCTTTATTGGATTTTTCATAATTACTTACACAGCTTGGGTTTTAGTCTCTTAAATGATGTCAGTTTGTGCCTATCACCCTCAAACCCCCTTCAGTTTTTAAGCATGTGTGTGTTTGTACACAACAGAAGATGACATTTTCACACAACAAAGCTCTCTGCTGACTCTTCCTACCTGCTTCCTATTGTTTCATCCTTAAGTCTTCTTGATGTTGCTTCTTTGCAGACCTGATTAGTCAGTTCCTTCTTAATTAAGGCTATTCTATGGTTCACCAAAACCTTTCTAGATTTCCTCATTTCTTGCATTATTCTGCTTTTCACTCTGTGACTTCTTAAAATCTGCCCACTCCATGTACATAAGCTTTCTGAATAGCCATATGCTAAATATCCTCTTGTCATTCTTAAAAAGAACAGCTTTTACAGCAATTACAGACTAGCAATAAACATAGATACTCGTGCCTTATTCCTGTTAAGAGTATTTGGATTCTAAGTTCTGTTTGTTTGTTTCTGAGGTACAAGAATATGGTTTGAAGCCTGTATATTTTAAGCATCCTAGTATCCTAGTACTGTGAAAATTAACCATGGGGTCTTTCTCTTATGTAGTGCCCTTTGAAAGAATAGGTAAACTTGATCATTATTCTATATAATTTTTATTTATTTTTTCTTTTCCTGCTCAGGTGACAAATGCTCATCAGGAATCCTTAGAGAATCATGTGCGAGTGCAGGCTGCAGCCTTAGATAGCTTTAGTGAAATGAACAGCTCCTTGACATCAGCATCAATAGACTTGCAGGTACATTTTAATAGCTGTTTCACAGCTGACAACCGCCTTTTCTGACATGGATTTAAAAGCATACATAAAACATGGATGACAGATACAGATTCTAACACTAAACAAGCCCACAAAGTACTGCCTTGGCTATCTAAGGCAGCTAATTTAGGAAGCAAAGACCAAAAAAAAAAATTTCAACACCTGTGTTTTTAAAAACCTATTAAAAGTAGTGTACAATAAAGAGATGCTGATCTGCAGCAGACTAATGTCACTAGGCATGTCTCTATGAAATATCTAAGGCGAAGATGTGATTTGTTTTGTGTTGTGCAAAACGGTTCATCTCCTGACTTATCCCTACCTTCACTGGTTAACAGAAATGGAAGTGGCCTGTTTGGATGCTAAACGCTTGTGGGAATTTACATACGTGTGAAATGCAGGGGGAGGGAGAAGGTGGGAATGAATTTTCTGTGTTAAAGACTTACAGGTATCTGAGCTGAAAAACTTAATGTTCCTGCTTTCTTGTATGTCACAGTTTTTCCTCAGTCTAGTGTATTTAATATGTATAATATGGCCCTTGGAGAGAAGAAAGGAAGACTGTTGGGAGTAGTATTCATGCTGAAATATATCCATGTTCCTTTGTTGGTTTTTTTTTCTTATAGCATTCCAGGACTTGATTTCACTGAGCATGTTCCTCATGGAAATATCTCCTAGTAAACAAAATACAACTAGAGCTATAATTTTAAACATTAAAACATGCAAAATTGTTCCCACTGCATTGATACATCAGCAAACTAAATGTTCTGTCTGTTCCATAATCTCTTTACTGTATTAGTTCACCAAGTTATTTGTGATTTTTAATATGTGGTTTACCTCTTTCCTCTAGAAAACTCTAGTTGACGTTACATTGGAGAACACTGATATAAGGGAACAAATAAGGAATTTAAAACATACGCATGAGCAATCTATGGAAAAGCTGAGAGAGAAGCAAAAGCAACTGGAAACAGCACAAATTGAAAACCAGTTACTGAAATTAAAGGTGTGGTATATAAACTCCCCTAAAAATATTGCCCAGTAAGAGCATTAGGAGTATGTTAAATGAATTCCTTTGTCGTATTTGTAAAGTATTCTTCATTCTTCATGCCTTCATCATTCCCTAGAGCTGACATATTGCTGTGAATCAATACTGGTTTAATAACAAAGAATCTCAGCTGGCAGCCGTCAGTCTTTCCATAACACAGGATTGTCATTCGGGGACGTTGGTAGGTGAAAATTCAAACCATAGAATAGTTATTAGCATCCATTGCTGTAAGAAAAAGAATATTATAACTCTATATGGTGCTATAAGAATTTCTTCACAATGAATTTCTTTGGTATTGCACAATTTTTAATAGGTAATCTGTTAAGTCTTATGAGCATGTGGTCCACAGATATATGCTATAACAGCCAGTGTCTTGGAAAGAGAATTCAGCTATTTCTTTGAGAGAAATGCAAGGGAATAAAATGCAAACTGAAAAGTTTTACATACCAGAAATCTTGACTGTGTTCTCCACTCATCTGCCAAATGTATTCCTTTAATGTCATTTAAAAAAAAACCAAAAAAACAAAAACAAAATGAAAGCAAAACCAAAAGCAACAACAACCAAGCAAGCAAAAACCCTTCTGGAAACCTTTACCTCTTCTAAAATTGCTCAACATAGACTAACTTGAATATAGGTCTGTATCAGGATTTGTCACTGTGAAATTAAGGTGATTGCTGGTTTATTAATGTTTAATTTTTTTCAATGAAGATGTTTCTTTTTGGCTCTCTAGTGACTTGCATTCATGCTTACTGATGAATTGTTAAAAGAGAAGAAGGTATTTCTGCTCCTAAGGGCAGAGAACCACAGGTTAAGCCCAAGTTCTGCTGAATGCATAAGGACTTGTTTCTCTTTGAGCGTGTCAAGGTCTGCATAATACATGCCCTGCTTTAATGAGGAAAAACTTTAAATTTTGCCCTCAAAGTTGCAGTTTTATTACTAAGTTAGTGGATAAAATATTTCATTGCTGTCTTTGAAAGTTAAACATAAAATTGCCAAGACATCTGGGATTTAATTCCAGGGGTGAATGTAGAGGATGGTTTGGAATGTGGGGGGGATAGCAGTTGAAAAGCAGTAACTACCATATGCTGTGATTCTTTTCTGGGTAGGAGAACACACCCGTGTAGCTTATTAAGGATCTTTGGTTTATTCATACAATCATAACAATACCTGAGGCTGGAGACGCTGCTTAAGAGTCCCATGACAGATGCCCTGATGCACCTACCTTTTTATGCTTGTTTTTACTCTCCTCATTGCTCAAGCTGTAAGCAAAGAAATGATGGAGAGACAATGCCAAAGATCATATTCCAGTTCAGTATATCTTAAAGACTCTGGGTTTTCATTGTTGCCTTTTTCTGAATGATATGATTATTTCAGGCTTCTTGAAATGTGGAAGGTTTCGTGTTGTACTGAGAACTAACTCCACTCCCTCTCGCAAAGCGCAGGTTGCTGCCCTTGCACCAGTGTTTGTCTAGGTGAGGCACCAAAGGGGACAACTGCAGTACAAGTAATGTTCTTCAGAGCTCAGTCTCTTTTCAGGATGAGATACGTTGTTGTTAAACAGGGTAGTAAGACAGCTTGTTCCCACCATGCAAGATAAACACAGGGGTTTAATAAATCTTTCAGTCCTTGAAATGGAAAACCAAACAAATAAAACGCCAAGGAACAAGCAAGCAAACACACAGATCCAAACCCACCCCCTAAAAAAGCCCCCAATGATACCAAAACCCTAATCATCAGAACCAGGTATTTTGTAGTTGTGTGAACTGTAGTGATCAGCAAGGAGCTCTTTATTCTTCTCTCACACTACAGTGTATTCTTCCTCTTCCTGATATTTTGGTAGGACCCACAGTGTTTCAGTATAACCTTGTCTGATTATAGCATCTGTAATAAAAGAACTAAGTCCTGGACTAGCTATTTTATTGATGCTTACAGAGTAAATGGGTTTAAGCTGTGACTATCCTATCTGGTGTTTAATCACTGAGGGTGTGGTTCAGTCAGTGTTTTGAGCCAACAGAAGGGGGAAATCCTGTCTCTGAATTACCATTCCTGCCCTCTTCCCTGTAGCAATAGTAAAGTTTCTGGTCATGTGGTTAGAAATTAACCCTTCCACACCCTGAGAATATTAAGTCTGATTGTTCTCTAATCTGCTTTTCTTAATGGGCACCCCAGTTCTTCTGCCTACGCAAAGAGCAGTATGTGAAAAAGCAAGGGAGACGAGGGACCATACAGCTGTGTCTTCTAGTTGACAAGACATGCTTACGTCCAGCTTGAAGTAATTATTGCTTTGAGGTTCAGGATCATTTAGAAACAATAGTTGAGTCTAGACCATCTCTAATCTATGCTTCTTTAAAATGAAGGGAGACAAATATCTTTTCAATGGGGAAACAAAACAAGTGATTTGGGTCTCTTACAGAAGGCCTTAGTAAAGAATCATAGCCTGGTCTTGGATGAGCAATAACTAGTTAAATTCAGACAACATGAAACTTGATGAAATGGCAACTTCTACAAACTCGAATTACTTATATATTGCTAGAGTATTGTAAATGGTCTTGATGCAAATGAAAATCTGCTTCAGCAGTGTCAAATTTATAACAAGGTGGAGCTGAAGTTCAAGGTGCTGCTCTCACATCATGTGAACTTCACTCCTGCTGCCAGCAGCGCTGTACTGACTGACAGGTCAACCTTCCTCTCTCATAGGTGGAATCGTCGCAGGAAGCCAATGCTGAAGTCATGAGAGAGATGACAAGAAAACTGTACAGTCAGTATGAGGAAAAAATGCGAGAAGAGGAGCAGAAACATAAAGCTGAGAAAGAAATCCTCCTAGTATGTACAACCAGTCTGTAAGAGTGGTGCTTAGCTTGGGTGTTTCTGAATCACTTAATACTCCAGAGCTGACGTGTGTTCCTTCACGCCTGTCTCTGTGAACTAGTCATGCCAAGGTTATTAAGCTTTCCAAGCTTTTGTGATTGAAGGACTAAGAAAACAATGTGTTCAAACACAGTAACAGTGATGATAATGTAGATTTCAAAATTTGATATGGAGTAAGTTGCAGGCTTTGACTTTTGGTTCTCTCTAAAAAAAAAAGAAAGGAAAACATAATATCCAATTTTAGTGATAGTTTAAGAAGAGAGGGAACAACTTAACTGGATGCTACTGGAGGAAGAACTCTTCCTGTCTCCTGCTTTCCCTCCACTCCCAAGTAAAATCTTTCTATGAGCAGTTAGTCATCGCATTTTTCTCGCAGATAAAGTAGATAATGATGGAAACTGAAGGTAGATTCCCCAGTCTCTTGATACTGTTTTATATATAAGGAAACTACAAAGCTGAATGTAGCAAACTTTGATGTCTAAAATGCTATCTTCTGCAACAGCATATTTTTCTTATGTTGTTACTTCATGGCATCCTCACAAGGGAAAACAAATATCTAAGAAATGGGTAAAAGTTTTTCTCAGATTTTCATAATGATGCTTTAAAATGCACTTCAAAATACCTCAGATCTTTTGTTCTATACAATTCACCTCTAAGGTCACAACTCTTCCAGACTTCTGGGCAGATACAGTGAAAAGCTTTGAAAGCTATTATCCTGGCTCTATGGGATGTTAATGTGACTGTTAACGTTCTTATTTGAAGGAGGAAACTAATCGGCTTCTGAAGGCTATTGAAGAGGCAAATAAGAAGATGCAGATTACAGAAACAAGCATACAGGAAAAAGACCAGAGAATTGGTGAGCTGGACCGGCTGATTGAACGCATGGAAGAGGTATGAGAGTTAGTCGGGTACCGACTTTATATGAAATATAGAAGTGCATGGAGGAAATGAGTTTCTTTTTTCCCTTTTCCTTTTCCACTGCTCAGTACCCTGCTCAGTGACATACCATTGCTGTTTGCATCTATCTTAATTATTGTATCCATATAAGTAAATGGACCTGGCCTACCATAAAGACACTATGATTAAGTGGTTCTTTTATCTTTGTAGTGATCTTTATAGTCAGGGCTGCCTAAAGTGTCAAAATTTATTTGTTAAATTAACCATTATTTTAAATAAAGAGTTTAAAAAGACCATTCGGTCTTCCTTCAGTGTGCAAGGTCTCCTAAGCCTAATGATCCAAAGTCTCTTAGAAATGCTGTTTGTAGGTTCACAAAGTGCATAGAGTAGATGAGGAACTGACTGAGAGCATAAATTGGGGTTGTTGGTTGATGAGAAGCTCAACATGACCCAGCCGTGTGTGCTTGCAGCCCAGAAACCAACCATGTTCTGGGCTGCATCAAAAGGAGCATGCCCAGGTTGAGGGAGGGGATTCTATCCCTCTACTCCACTCTCATGAGACCCCACCTGGGGTACTGTCTTCAGCTCTGGGTTCCCCAACACAAGAGGGATGTGAACCTGCTTGAGTGAGTCCAGAGGAGACCACAAAGATGATCAAAGGGCTGGAGCACCTTTCCTATGAAGACAGGCTAAGAGAATTGGACTTGTTCAACCTGGAGAAGAGAGGGCAGTCTCCAGGCAGACCTTAGAGCAGGTTTCCAGTACCAGATCTTGATCTGATCTTTAAGGTCCTTTCCAACCCAAACAGTTACGATTCTATGATTTATTAAAATGTACTTAGTTAGCAATAGATACTTCTATTTAGCTATTTATAGTCCTGATTGGAATTGTATCTCCAAATTTCTCCACTTGGGGATGAAATGCTAAACTGAAAGCTTCAGACTAAAATGTCTTGAGGATTTTTTTGTGGATATCTAACAGCCACTTAATCTTCCATGCTGATATCTTATTTAGATTAGAGCTCAGAATAATTTGAGGAAAGAATTAAAAAATCGTTTTTACTGCCTTTTAATCCAAAACTTAGGTTCTTCCTTTCCTGCTGGTATTAAAAAGCATTTAATTATTCCTCTCCCTGGCTGAATATTCCCTATCAAACTGTAATTGAGAGCAAGTTTTTGACAATTGAATTTTAAAGCTCTGAAAGCAGAAAAGCTTTGAGACATTTACCTCTTGTGACACTGCCAAGTGTGACACTTCTGTAAAACTAGTTGTAGTACTTTTTGCATTGCTTCTTTGTTTTTCCTTATTTCCCTTCTTCTCTTTTACGGGCTACACTCCAGGGCAAAACTCAGACTAGTCATCAAATTATTATTATTTTAATGTACTGTTAAGCTTAAGAGTATCAGCCTAAGAGTTATGGTGAAATTTCCTCTCAGTTTTCTGGTATCATTCCCCTAACTGAAAATGAATGTTACTGTTTAGTCCTCAGACTGAATAGCGTCACTCTAGACAGTAGAAGAGCAGCCCTTCCAAAAGACTCCGGTGCTCTTGGGTGTACTTTGTCATTTCTCATTTCATTTAATAGCAGGCGTCTCATTATCTTTAAAGATCTGTGCTTTGTTACCTAAAATACAGAAGCAGAGAGCATTCTAGTAAGTGAAGGGACTATGATCTTCTGTTCTTACACATGAAATGTTTTTTTCAATGGCTTAAACTTAGTATAGTAAATATTTGTTACCAAGAAATAGGTTTTTATGAGCCTGTCTTGTTGGCTTGACTGGGTAGTCTAATGTGCATTTGTATTGAGCCTCTTTTATCTAATGCTTGCAAATCTATTAGCAGAATTAGTGATTATACTGAGAAGTCGTTCATCTTAATATGCCCTTTAGCAGCTCCATTAACTTAATCTGGGCTTCTCTCTACAACTTGTATTTTGCAGTGAATAAAAGATTGCAGTATAGTTCTTAAGTACAGATGAGTTTCTTCATGTTGGTTATTTAATTTGCTCTTATCTGGCCAATACTTGCAGAATAAAACCGAATGCTCTTAAATTCCCATGAAAGTGGACAGCAGAGTCCTCTGTTAGTTTGTGTTGACTCAGTCCCCAAAGCCTCATAGGTTTTTCACAGGTGCTGTGCTGGTGGGCACTTCAAAATTAAACAAGAATATTTTGGGGAAGAAAATAGAGCAATATCTTTTATCTCAGCCTTGGATTGAGAGATTTTTTGAAGGGATAACTTGGAAAATTTTACATTTATGTAGTGTAAGATTCTGATGACTCATCTTTTTATGCAGAAACCTCAGTTTCAAGTACAACTGTACATCTTCAAAAAGGAAATTGAAAACTCTGATCTTATTTCCATGCATAGCTGGGAATTTGATTTTATTCTTATGCATCCTGTGCGCCTTCAGGAATTTTGTTTAATCACTTTCTCTTTCAATTTCACAAATGATCTTTTGAATTGCAATGAAATATGCTTTATGAAGCCTTTACATTTCAACACACTGATAACTGAAGGATAACGTTTCTTGTTTAGGAACGTCACCAGCTGCAAAAACAACTTGAACTGAATGAAATGCAAATATCTGGAGCAAAATCCGAAAACAACTCCGACAGTGAAAGGTGAGATGTGTCTTGTCTGTGGAACTTGTAGTATTGCTAAGAAACTTTAGGGAGTGGGTGGTTTGTTTTTTGAAAACACCTGAATTTTATTTTATCTATCTTTAAAATTGCAGTCTTGTAGGGATTGTCCATCTGAATGTAAGCTTATTTACACATAAAATATCAAGAGGATTAATTTTTGCAACAAAACCCCCACTTTGATGCATCTTTCTTGAAAAGTTGTTTGCAAACATGCATAAAAGAGGGAAAGCAGGAAATATATTTAAGGCTTGGAGGAGGTGGTCCATACATGTGGTGCACATTAACGTATACACATGAACAAAGTGAAGGTGTGGAAGAAATCTGTCATGTAGCATCATAGTGCAGAAATAAGCTACAAAGTTATCTGGGAAAAGTGAGGTCGATATTATTGGCAGTGAATCCTCTGTGAATGGTTGTTCTCAAAAGCATGAAGCTTAGAAGAAAGATCTACTAGTGTGGTGGCACCTGGATGTGCTGTTTCTGCCTACAGACGGCATATGCATCCATTACTGTTTGTTTGAGACTGACAGAGCATTATGACCGGGCAAAAGAAAGGTTCAAGCAAAGCCAAAGGCAAAGTTTCAAGGGAAATCTATCCAGCACTGAAATAGCATACTGCCATTTGAGTGAAAATTGCATCTGCCATTTAAAAGTTTATATGACACTACTTAAGTGGGTAAAGATGAATTGTAAGTAGAGACTGAATAATTGTTCTTGATAACAACTTGTATTTCTATGGCACCAAGAAATAAAGTTTTAAGGTTTTGGCATATCACTGTTCTTTAGGAAGCATAACATAAAAGGAGGCCCTTGCTGGGAGAATCTCATTGCCTAGTTGTATTGATCTATGACCAGCTTATCTGGTTTAAGGATAATAACAGCTTTTCAGAGCAGCTTGTTAAAATAATAATTTAAAGTGAGCAGATATTGCATACAACATATAATATGGAGATGAAAGATAATTGCTTTCTTCCTTTACCTCTGCATAATAGATACTCTTCTTGCTTCAGTGAATCCTGCCCTGGCCACTCAGCATGAAAGGTTATGCTGCAGTATAAAGAGTAAAGGCAGTGTTCAGACAAGAATTTGTGCAATGCAGGGATGCACAGAGTTGCAATCTATGCAATGCAAGAAGTGAATGTGGGCTCAGATGCTGACCAAACACTTGAGCTCCACCTGAGGATGGGCCTCTTTTACATTGCTCCGTTGCTATCAGTGTTTAAAAATCTGAATCTTTCAATGAGAGATCAAATATGTGTTACAGTTGCAGTCAAAATGTAAACTGTGGTTTCGAGGGACCTTAACATGCAGGATTGAAAAACCTGCAGCAGTGCCTTGATTTTTTTTGAGTCCTTGTCAAAGTGCTGCAGTTACAGTCCTGTAGTGTACTTCACAGCTAATAGAGACTCTTTCTGGGGGGAAACAGTTTGCAATCCAGTCATTCACTGAAATCTTATCATACAGTTTGCCATCTGCTGCTTTGCCTTCGTATGGTTGTTCTAACTGCAGCTTCAACAGTTTCTTCTGCTGTGCACAGACCAAGATGAAAAGAGCCTTTTTGGTTTTGATTCCCCTCCTCCACTTCTCGAATTCTGTTCAGTCCTGAACCTAAGAGTACAAAAGTTCACTTTATAAGCAAGCAATTGCTTTCTTTGAAGTATTGCAACAATAGTACATTCAGATAAAAATGGAGGCTCCCATGGCCAACATGCCCAAAACTTACTAAAACGCTTCCCTCCTGTGTCTTTGTGTATTTTAAAACTACTTTTATAGTAAGCTGTGAAACCAGCTTGTGGCACAAGTTCTGGAGGTCTTCAGTTTCTGTCTTAAACAGATTTGAAGAAATGCAGAATCTATCTAAAGAGTCATTCATACAAACTTAAAACATTCACCACACTTCCTGCTTTTGATGAGTTAATATTACTCCAGTATTAACTCCAGAATACTAACTCCAGTTATTATATATAGTGATTAATACTAACTCCAGTATATTCTGCTGCTGTTGGCAACTATGCCAAATCCTCAACTGTAGTGAGAGAGTCCTGAATCCTGTAGTGGGACAGCTTTGAAAAGTATGCCAGCAGATGTGCTTCTGGGCTTTCAGTTAGTATGCATTTCCAAAAATATTTCAGGTGATAATAACTCAAGATAAATGTGTCTTTTGATGATTTGTAGTGGTAGGACAAGGGGAAATGGATTTAAACTTAAACAAGGGAAGTTCAGGTTAGATATAACGAAGAAGTTCTTTAC
>JANHGB010054112.1:24898-42383 GCA_026283785.1 Coracopsis vasa
GGCACTGGAACAGGGTGTCCAAAATAGTGATGAATGCTCCATCCCTGGCAGTGTTCAGGGCCAGGCTGGGCAGAGCATTGGCCAACATGCTCTAGTGGGAGGTGTCCCTGCCCATGGCTGGGGGTTGGAACTAAATGATCTTAAGGTCCTTTCCAACTCTAACCATTCTGTGATTCTGTGATAAAGATTTAGTTATGTAAATGCTTTTCACTTCAAGGAAAAACAGACATCTTAAGGAAGTGAGCTTTATCACATTAAGTGTCAGCACTTCAGGCTCTGAGTAAGCGTGCCAGTATGCGACACAGAGGTGGGTTAACTTGGGTGGAGACAGCCACTTTGACTAAAAGACTACCATTAAAATGTACTTTGGACAAATTGACATCTGTCAGCGAATATGACTTGCCTACTCTTTGACCTAGTCTTCCTGATTTATGGTGGGATTGTGGAGCTTGTTCTTGTTTTGCTTTTATTGCATAGATTCCCACTCATATGCTTAATTCTTCCATGTTTTGTTAGGTCACAGCATTTGGAGGAGGTAGCAGCTAGCCTAAGAGAGCGAATCAAACATCTGGATGATATGGTCCACTGCCAACAGAAGAAAGTCAAGCACATGGTTGAGGAGGTGAGATCTAGTAAAATAATTCTGAGCCTTTTGAGGCAACACTGTTTTAGTACATAATCCAAAGAGAGCTCTGTTCTGTGTGCAATTTCCTTATGCCACCTTAGTTGCAAACTCAATGAAAGATGAGCTAGTGAAGCAGAAAGACTAGGTGAAAGCAGTTTAATCCAGTGACTGTGGTTTATATACTGTGATTTTTAGGCAGACGCTAATTCTGGAACTCCTTATGGTAGTTTAGGAAATACACATACAACTTGCAACTTAATTTGAAGCATGCAGAAGGTAACTGCAGAAACAGTGCAGACTGCTCATTAAGGGTTTCCTTCCTGTACAGACATGGAAGTCAAAAACTACCTTTATTTTTTAATTATTTTTCTTTTTTCAATGTGGTTCCTCACAGAAATAGCCAGGCAAACAGTTTTTCACCGCTCATCATTTTCACCCTAGTTTGAGGCATCTTTATCATCTTAGCTGATAAAATTTCCTGTAAAACATTAAGTGGCTTTCTGCTGGAAAGTGTCTTTAAGTTACACACTGCCTACATGGCAATAACCTGTTCAGCAGTCAGAAGGCTGTGATTGCAAAGATCTGTGTTTCTCCAAGTGGATGAAAGAATGACATAGGAAATAGGTAAATTAAGTTTAAATTGGAGCTTTACAAAGCAGACTGACAGCACTATTACACAAGCCTTGCACAGAGGAGAGGGACTCATGAAACATCTTTTATTTGTATTTGGACATCACACATTCACAAAATCAAATGTTTGGAAATCATTCTAACCTAAGGCATTCTTTCTGCATTCACAATGTGCTACAATAGAATTTCTGATTAGACGTGGTGCTTCTCCATTTTTATCAATGTGGAATTTATATATAAATACCTAAATTCCTGTATCTCTTTTGTTTTGTAAGATTCTGATGTAGTCCTGCTGTACGACCCGATGTGTGATTCTAAGTGTCTTTTACACAGAGGGATGCAAAAGTATCTTGTTGCATTAAATTTCTTCTGTCATCAGTATAGACTAGTATAAAGTCTTGAGGTTTTGTTTCTAGTTCAGCTTGCCATTTTCACGATTTTCAAACATCACAGCAGGTGGTCAAAAACTGAGCTAACACTTTATACCATGGTATTCTATTACGAAAACCATTCTAATAATCCAGTCCATCGATTTAATGGATTATGGGAACAATTATTTAATGTGTTTTGTATATCTGTAAGACAACCATCATATTATCAGGGTTTTTTTGTTCTAACCAAAAGTTCTAAAGTACTTGCCACTTTGTGATACATGTGGTGACCCAAATAATTCTAGTAATATGAAATAATGATAAGTGGCCCAAGATTTATACAAGTAATAGCTTGCCAATTCTTTTAATCTATCTCTGCTGGTGCCTTCATATACACAGAAAGCCCTTCCAGATCTTTTTGTTACTCTGTTTAACAAGTAGAACATTAGGTGACCAAGTCATTGTTTAGCTGTCTCAGTATTACCTAGCTTGATGTCAAACTACCTTTTTCTCAAAATCAATTAAATATCTGTACAAATCCTTGACTGCCCTGTAGCCAGCACTTTCACTCTTTCGTTTAGTCCTTGTATGTGCTAGTTTTTCTTTTAATTCCATTTCCTTGACAACTGCATGAACACCTGTAGCTACATCTGTATGATGTAACTGAAGTTACTGATTCTAACTAAAGACTCCTGTAACATAAGTTTGATCACGTCAGACGGTACTAAATACATTAGGCACTTAATGTTTTTTGTGCTGTCGATGGGTTGTGTTTGTACTGTGTTTGAGGAAATACATATGATGCAGTTGGCATGCACTATTTTAAACTGGACTCTTTTCATTAAAGGTCTAAAAATAGCAGCTTTAATAGTACAGAGGAGGGTAACTGTCCACCATGGGGGAAGACTGAAAGCACTGCAGATGTTTGTGCCCTGAGCTATTCACACATGTGGTATTTTTCATGATTTTGTGCTCTTCTCTGAGTAAACATTAGAAAATTATTTTTAGGCTTACTTTAAGCAACACTTGCTAACTATGCCATAGAAATTGAGAAATCAGCAATGAAAATGCTTCTTAAAAGGTAGGCTTTTGAAAAGGAATGCTATCTGAAGAGTCTGTTCTGGAGTTAAGCTAAAAATTAATGAGCAACATCACTAAATATACTTTCTAGAGTAAATAGGGAAGACTATGTAATTGTGCTACTATTTAACTCCCAGAAAATATGTTCATCCGGGTATATATGAGCACAAATCCCCTCTACTTAAATTTAAGTAAATGCAGAATGTAACGGATAGGAATATCTAAAAAAGTGTCATGAAAACCTACCATGTTACTCATTACTGAATACTTTCATGGCTGCTGTCTGTAAAATAACATTCCATTTTAGGGTTTATGAGGGCATTATAATGATCAATAACTTGTATTTAAATTATATAATTGAGAAAGAATGATCAAAGCAGCTAGAAAGCCTGCTTTCTGAAACACTTAGTGCCTCTGTTGCATGAGAACAGACAGATAAGAGGCTAAGAGGGGTAACTCAGAAGAGAAGTGGAAAGAAAGTAATCAAAATTGTCAGCAGTATTGTGCTAGATGCTGAAACAAAGCTACTGTATGAACTAAGTGAGAAGGATGGTTACGCCTAGGCTTGCTTGACTACAGAATGAGCTTTATTTAGTATTAATCTTGGTATACTTGGACAGAGACCTCAAGTATGAGGGGTTTATTTTTTCAGTGTAAACCACAACAGGTTTATACTGTTATCATCTCCAGTAAAGTGCAGCTACAGAAATGATGAATTATTTCAGTGGGGTGCTGAATAAAAAGATGTGCTGCTTCAAATTCATACGGAGAACTGTCAAAATTGAACAAGTGCTGAGATGAATATGCTGGAATCACAGAATGGATTGCTCTTCAGGCCTTTTTAGGGAAAGATGATGGATCTTTGGCAAGTGACAGATGCAGGGCATTCTGTAAAAGAACAGCAAGCAATAAGGAGGAAGTGAAAGAGAAACTTTATAGTGGAGTTTTGCAATACAGCAGTCAGCTCTAACACCTCCAGTGCTGTTTGATGGCAAATGCGTTAGGAGGCTGTGGTCAGTCCTAATTTAGGCATGCATGAAAGGGGATGCTGGCAGAGAAGCACCAAACGTAGGAGGCCATGGAGGAAAAGGTATTAAAGCCTCCCTTTTTGAGGACCCATCTTGTTGGTACTGAATGCAGTAGATGTGTGACCTAGGGAATTGAGCCCAGGCAAAGAAGAACAATCACAATTTCATGTGCTTACACTCCTTAGTGAAGAAATAATTTGCTTCTAATTTTTTTTTATCTGAAAAGAAGTCCTTCCATCTCAGGCATTAACAGAACATTTGCCAACCTGACCTAGTCAGACCAGGCATAAATTTAATAGGAGCATGGAAAATAACTTTCAGAAAAAAATAAATGGAAGAAATTAAATGGAAGTTTGCTGGACTGCGTGTTAGATCCCATGCACACCCATTTTTCAGCCTCACAGGGATTCTCTGCTGTGAGAGCCAAGATCACAGCCATTAAAGCACCAGCTGAGCAGAAAATTATCCTACATAGTCTTAAAGCCTCATGTTCTTGTTAGAGATTGCAGATGATTTAAGGCTGACAGATTTATCCCTGCTTTGAACTTGTTTGTTAAATAAATCTATTTGTTCTCAGCTTAGTGCAGTACACTTTATATGAAACGCAGGACTTTATTTGGCAGATGTGTAGAAAGCCAGCCCTTTTCTCATACTATTTGAACATAGCAGGCTTTCAAAAAAGCCTTCTCAAAAGATTGAGACAGATGGCCAGAGCGGGTCACCCAGAGCTCAGTGGTGAAATTGGTGAACGTTAGTAGGTATGGGTTTTTTTTCAGCTCTTGTCTTTGTAGCCTTCTTAAAGTACAGCTGGACAGAGGGAGCCTTTCAAAGACAATCCAGGGAAAAGCTAGCTCGATCACAGGAAAAATCTGCAGGAAGACTCACAGTGTGAAAGGTGGAACTGTGCTAATTTTTGCCCTTCCACTACAGAGTTTCCAATGCAGAGACAGAACTGGGCAGGTAAAGGCAGGCACAGAGGTGCAATAGGAGGGCAAGGGATGCTGTTTCCACATTGTTTCTTGCAGGGATGAAATTGCTTTTGCTTTTTGTGAGAGTGCTGGAAGCTTGTCTTTTATGTTATCTATTTGATATGGTCAGTCAGTTTATCCTGTGCATGCCATTCTAAGAGATGAGAGAGAGTTTAGTGTAATATAAAGCTAGAAGTCTTCAAATGAAATACAAAACATTGATTTAAAATCAGCAACAGATGGTTTTTTCTGGCTTTATCTCAATTTCAAACCTAGAGAGATTTCAGAGAGCTTTAATTTTGAGATCTGTGCAATTGACATTGAAATAGATTGCCATTTCATAGCACAATAAGCTTATTTTATATGTAATATTGTTTCATTGTTGAGAAGCAGGAGAGGGAAGGAAGTAGGCCTTTACATTTTGTAAGCAAGGTGAGTGGGTTGATGCAGATACAAGGAGCTGTTCTAAAGGGTACTGAGAAGAGAAAAGGATATTTGATTCCATGCCAAGAAATTATCTACAGAACTCAGATGTCACATGAAATTCCCCTAACTACTGAATTGAACTGTCTCTAGGTCATGGCCCATGAGCTGTTCTCCAGCTTTAGTCTGAGATTCGTTGGATAATAAATGGTGACCAAACCCCAGGGAGAAGTTGTATCCTGTTCTGTTGTAGAAGATACTTGCACGAGGACAAAGTGCTAATGAGCAAATGATATCCCAGATACTGAAGATATTTTGTATTATGCAAGTGGGGAATAAAGAAGAAATTTTTCCACCAAAGACTTAACCAGCTGAAAGCTTCTGCACCAAGATACTCCAACTCCAGATACACAACAAAATATTTCAGTTTTAATATGGAAGTGCAGTTTCAATTTTAGGTAAAGTAAAAGAAGCCGCACAGAAGCATAAGGGACGAGAAGATGGAATTACCAGCCACAGACAGATGGCATTTTTTATTAACCAAATCTGCTTTGCGTAGTACCTACAGTAAAACCCAGAACAACAACAAAACACACAACAGCAAATGCAGAAAGAGAAACCCATCCTCGGAGCTGGGAAGAAGAAGATAAATGGCAGAACATAAATAACTCACCACCCCCCAGTTCAAGTGTTTGGCACGCCTCAGTGGACTTGAGCAATGCAGTATGTTGCTTATCTTTTGGCAGAAGTAGAATCACTGCTGGTGTTTGGTGAGAGTGTTTATACATGCATAGCATCAGTTCTTTCAGCTGAGAATTGCCTGGCCAAGTCATTAATTAGAAAACTTGCACATTACTAAGATAGCTCTTAATAAAGTGGGTTGAACTGTTAGACAATGTGCCAATGTTTATAACTCATTAGGGCATCTAGTCCGTGTGGGCCTGCTTTAGCAATAGATGTACATCAAAGACTGATGTAATGGGTTCATCCAGCTTGTTAGTTTAGGAAGGTCTCTATGTTGGTGCATTAACTTAAATCAATCAATTGTTACTTTTTCTTTAAATATAATATGAGGTTTAAAATGAAAAAAAGTACTGAGGGGCTCAAGTGATTTAAGGAGGCTTAAAAGGTGAAGGTGCTCATTCCTATTCACTGTATTATGTTCCCTGAAAAAAATCTCAACACTCTTGTCTTGCCTCTGAGAATTACTGCTTAAGGTCCAGTGAAATATTGGACTGAGAAAAATCTAGTTCTCCTTGTACAGCAATTATCTCTGAGAGTTCAGGCTGATGTTGCAATGTCTTGCCTGTCTTGTTTTGTGTCACATAGTATGTGTTTGTCCTCTGTTTAGTCATATTTATGACCAGTTTGTTAACGTCTGCACCAGTGTTACAGGTGTCCAGTCCGTGAATGGTAGACAAATAAGGAAAATGCACGATACTTGAATAATATGTAACACTTTAATATATTGACATTGTCATGTTCTGACAAATATTTTGAACTAATAGATGATAATATCAAGTGGTAATTGTTGACTGAGTTTATCTAACAGCTGAATCTGTTCCGTTCCAATCCAATAGATCACTTTATATTTCCGGCCTCCAGAACTGTCTCTAAGTACACAGAATAAACTTTGTTATTTCAGACTTTTTTTATAAAGGCTCTAGAATTGGACACAACTGGAATTTTCTCTTAAGATGCTTTTTCCTTCTGCTTGAATAGCTTTGTAATTCTGTTGACTTCCCTTCTAATATCACTACTCACATCTCCAACGTTTCTCTAGAGACTCTAAGTCTTGCAGTTCTTTTGACTATTCTTCTTAGGTGTTCTATCTGTGAAATCAATTTAATGCTGTTGACTCTTACATCTAGCTTTCCATCTTATTGAAGCAAACTTTAGTTGATTGGTGGAACAAGAGAAATTCAGAAGTGCAGTGCTTCCTAGAAAGACCACTCAAGTATCATGACAATTTTATTTGGTATTTGAGGAGAGGTATTGGAGATTATAAGGTGCAGTAGTGAGAAAGAAACAGATTTTCTTTGATAGGATGAGCAAGATGAATTTAATTTTCTGGGAGTTGCTGCAAGATAAAGTAACAATCTGGAACCTGAGAGTTTCAGAGAAATGACCCCTGGAAACGATTTCAGAAGGAGGCAAAAGCATGGAGGTGGTAGCAGCAATAGGACTGAATCAAGGAGAAGGAAGCTTGAAAAGGAGAGCTGTGGTCATATTAATCCTGAGCCAGTGGGTAAATTCAGGATGATCACATTGCCTGTGAGGCCTTATGTGCTGATTCAGGTCACTGGAAATTGCAGTGGGTATGTGAAATACAAGCTACACACCCAGCACAGTCTGCAGGGATCTTCATGGATCCTGCCATGATGGGGAGAGATCAGGTGTCCTTCCTGTGTCTGACAGCCAGATACCAGGGATTGAAATGGGGTGGCTGAAGGGCTGAGCTCATGCGCACCCTGCCGCGTTGGCCTGTCACTAGGCGCAGAGACCCTGAGCAGCATATACGTACTGCGTGACTGAGCCAGCGTTCTTATCTCCTAGTTGTTACAGCACTGGGGGAATGCTCCCCAGCCCCTGGGGTGGCCTAAGAGCACGGATGTCACTCAGTCACTGACAGACCAGATAAATTACAAACTGTAGTTTGGGCCTTGTAGCTATTCACTTCCCAGTTTTGGAATAATCAAGCATTTCACAGTAGGAGAAGCGAAAGCGGGAGCAATGAATACGGTAGGGTGGCAGAGGTAAGAGATAATGAAGTGATAGGTAAAAGGATGATAGTGTGGCCCAGGGTTGCTAAATTCACATTTCTGTTATTTCTATTGTTAGCAATTCACGTTTCTATTGTTCTGAAATGAAGAATCTGAGAGGGTAGCTGCGCAAAAGCCGGATTTGGGAGCAAGTTGCTGAGGTGGCAGTGAGGTGAAATGCTCAAGTCTAAAGATACAGCAAGGTAGAGGTGGATTATAGGCCTTGGTTATTGAGCAAAGAAAACATAGGAACATCTTGGTGATAGTTACGTCCTGGAGTCAGTCCAGAAGTGACTGAGGTTCAAGAGTCAGCCTATGGGAGTTGAGAGTCTTTGGTCTGCAGCCATTTGTTTCTGACCCTAGACTATTCTGGCCATCACATGGGCCCTCAGTTCAGTGTTGTGTTTGACCTATCTTGCTTCTCCTTTCCTTCTCCTTCCTTATATTCAACCAAAAGGCAAAATCTATTGCTCTGTGAACTGCTAGTTGTTCTCTTGCTTTATACAACTCCTTGAAACAAAGACACTCTCAAGACTTGGGTTTGTCCAGTACAGGTTTATGGTGCTGTAAGTGTTATCATCTTATTTTAGTTTGCTATAACTAACATTCTTATGCAGAAGTAAAAATGACGTTAAGTAGCATGGCATGGATTTTATTCTTGAAGTGCTTTTACCCAATATCAGCATTATGACACAGTGTTCTTGTTATATTCCTCTCTTAAATGGAAGCATCATTTTTACTTTTGCAACATGACTTACATAAATGTATTGATTTAAGGTTGCATTTTATTTAGTATATTTAATATAGTAATATATGAATATATAAGCCCCTAAAGTTATTCCTGTTTTTCCTGTTTTCCTGTGCCATATCCCGTCAAGGGTTAATCACATCAGGTTTGCTCACTCCTGGTGCTAATTGCATAAGATGATGTGTACTCAAGTCCATATTCAGTAAATAAACTTTTTTTGTAGTAAACTACCCTGGTGGGATGTGTCATCTGTCAGGCATGGCGTAGGTTTAAAGGTGTGTCGTAACTTTGGAAGTTGATTCAGACCTTGGACTGCAGTAGCTGCTGAGATAACTAAGTTGGCCATGTGTCTGGGGGTGCAGCATTCTGTATGAAGTAATACAGGTGCCCTACTACATTCTAGCCCTGCTTTCCTTCTGCAAGGGCCTCATAAGGTAGCTCTGCTGCATCTGGGGAGCAGGGACTGCAGGGCTTTTTTCCTGGTGCTGAATCAGCCTCTCATTTTAGCAACTGCTGAATTTCCCCTGGAATATGGTTGGTCTGTGTGGCTGTGTCTTTGAGTTCACAATGTTCTAAAGATCCACTGAAAAGTTTCATGTAAGTTACCCAATTCACAGCCTTATATTTGTAATCTGCATGGTCTAATCATTCCATTCTGGTTTACTGCTAGACTAAGAGTCGGTGCGTGTGATGATACAGTGCCACATTGTCTCTTCTCCGCACTGTAGAAGAGAAGGAATGTTTTAAAATTTGGGCATAATTCTTCAGAGGGACAAAGCAGATTGATGTGATGGGTTCTGACAGGAACTGTGTAAACATGTTAAAAAAAGGCAGGGAGCACTGTTGTGTGTGGTCAGTCTGCAAGTCCTTGGAGGGTTCTCAGTGAGAAAAAAAAGGAGTTTGGGTTTGTGTTTGGGAAGGGGGGGAAGCTGTTTGTCAAGATCTTCCTCTTTATATTCTGTTAGATTTTAAGGTGTCCATGCTCATTTTTGTCTTCAGAATATTGCAGTTAACTTAAAAACATTCTTAGGGAGTTTGTGTCTCTGTAGCCAATGGGAAGAATAAAAAATATAAGTCTAAGTTGCACTAAATCTATTTGTACATAATACTGGTAAACACGGTTACTGACACAATTTATTTCATGTCTTAGAGCCTTTGTATCATAGAGGGAATATAACTTAAGGTAAATGGCTACAGAACACAAGAGTTTGGTCTTGCTTTTGGATAACTGAGAATTTGATGGCTTATTTGTTAACAGATTTTTTTTGTGTTTGATGTAAAAACCATATTAGGCAGATGATGAGGTACGTTATCTTCAGTAACAAGAACGGGTACCTGTCAGGGCAAAACCTCCCTTGACCACATAGCTGTGCTTTGTTTGCTTCAGTCGTCTTTGTGTTGTACTGATTACTGGTGTTCAAATTATTTCCTTGTATGCATAGTAGAACAGAGCATTAAGAGAAGACCCACTTGAAAGTCCTAGAAGAACAGTTTATCTTTTCTGAAGCAGAACTTATTGGTGAGACTGGAGCTGTTGAACCAGTGACTTAATTTAGTCATAATATTAAACAAAGCTGTAATTAAATATGGAGATCAAAATATGTTTGAAGATTTTCTGAACGTACTACCAGCTTTGTGGTTTCTGTGATTTGAAAACTGAAATGATAATAGCTTTAGATGACATGGAGAGTTTTTACATGCACTTGAAAGAAGAAAAAGAAAGAAATACCTGATTTTGAGAAAGATGGATGATGACAGCACTCATTCTGTAACTGTTCCGCTGAAAACACTGTATTTTAGCTTTTCCAAGTAATAACTGGTCATTGTGTCAAATGATAGGTCATAACTGAAGATCATGGAAACTAAATTAGAGCTGAGTTAGTTTTATAACTCCTTTTTTCTTTGGTTTAATTTACGCAAATGTTTTGCTTCATTTTTTTCATAGTTTTGTCTGTTTTGTCTGAAATGTTTTATAACATCTACCACTAAAGTTTTGGGAGGGTGATGGTACTACTGTTGTTTTGCTTATTGTACCTTTGAGTATTTGATCATTCTCTTTTAGCAGGATGTGAATAGTTCTACTAATCATTGTTCCCAGACATGCGGAAAAGTTTGTTGGTTTTGAATGGGTTTGTTCATTTGCTTTCACAATATTGATTGTAAGATACACAGTTAAAAAGTGACTGGTGAAAATGCATGGAAAATTTGACTGAAGGATTTAGAAATGGTCTTTCTTGCATAACAATGTAACATAGAATCATAGAATAGTTAGGGTTGGAAAGGACCTTAAGATCATCTAGTTCCAACCCCCCTGCCATGGGCAGGGACAATGACTGCCAAGAAAAATTCATGTATTCTGAGCTTTCCTTGATTTCAGTTTGGCCGTTCTACAAAACGAATTCACTTCAGTAAAAGTCCACTAGATTTTTTACTAGCAAATACTTTTTACTTTTTTTCCTTAAAATTGTATCAGTGAAGGCCACAGCCAACCAATAACCTGGCAAAGCAAAGCTCACTTAATGTGAAGCTTTATAGAAAGTACTTATTTTTTTTATTATGCATAGGTATTTTTATAGTTTTCTTGTGATTTTTCCACAATTGGCATATTGCCCAAAAATGCAAAGGAATATGCAGGATACACACTTTTCTAGTGCTGTAGTGTCAATGTGAGCATCTTTCTTTCCTCATCTAACACAGTTTTGAAAGATGCACTTTTTTATATATACAGTAGTGAAGTCTTTAGTAAAAGCAGTGCGTGGCAGACTCTGGCATGCCATTTGTGATGTGGACCATCCATTTATGAGCTTTACTTCTGATTTTGCTTTCAGGCTTAAGATCAGAAACTTTTTATATCTTTAATTTACTTCATTGAATTGTGGAGATGATTGCCTTAGATAATGCACTGTTTGGTAAAGCAGTTGTTGTTGGGCTGGCACAGAGCAGGGAAAGGGGTTTTGCTAATGAGGTTGCAGTTCCTCAGTTGAGAGATATATTTCAATACACTTAATAAGGGGAAAACAGGGGCTTGATTTTTACGTTGTCTGACCTGGAATGGTTTGTTCAAGAAAGCTGGATTGAAATTTAATTGGAAAAATTACCAATCTGACACCATTTAGCAGTGAGAGCAAAAAAGTATCCATTGCTTTCAGTTTTCATTGGTGTTGCTGTAGGACAGGACTTGCATGAGCACAGAACACAGTGAGAAATCCATCTTCTGCCAGTTCCTACCTGCACACACACATGATGCAGAATCCCATTTCTCCCTCAAACTGATCTTTCAGTGCACTTCTAATGATTCTGCTTAGAATTACTTTAAACACTGCTTTCTGTGTCTGACGTAGACTCACTACAAATACAGGAAGCACCTTGTCTGCTGTGCTCGTAAAGTGGTGTGTGTCTACAGCTGTCGATGAGTAATAACCTGAACTGCCTCCTAGGAAGCAGTAACAAAGTTGTTATTTAGCTATTATTTTGGTTTGCTCCTTTTATGAGCCGCTGTTTCGGTGGGTGTAGTCAGCAGGGCTTGAGAGAGAATATCAAGTGACTTTGCCTTTGGTCCAAGGGGAAAATTCAGTTTGTTTGCACAAGATGCTATTGTCTCCTAAATGTGGTCAGCTGAAAGAAACTGACCTCTGTGCCCATCAACAGGTCTCTTATTCTATTGCTGATAACAGTATGAACCTCACACAGCAAATCTTTCTTTAAGCAAAGGGTTCAGAGGAACAGAAAAGGAAATCTATGGCTTTACGACTTTTAGAAAGCCATTCCCACAAAATCAGAACAGCTTTGGGCCAACAGTAAGGGACCAGAATAAAATATCAGTTTCTCTGAGAATGTGCCTTTCCCTGCTTGTGCTAGTAGCAGGGAAAGATTTAATGCAAAAGTTCTTGTTGTACGTCTCTATGACGAGGAGAAATTCCAGAACGTAAGGAAGATTGTGTTTTGTTCCATACAGAACAGTACTGAGATGGAATGCTTCTGGTGCAGCTAGCTTTATTTACTTTTCATGAGCATTTGTAAATAACTTCTTCCATTCCCTAGGTCTGAAATGAAAATGCACTTTTTCTCAAGGAGCCTGGTATGCCAGGAAATAAGTGAACAAATAAGACCTTCAGGAAACTAGCAAATGTGCCACATATTTTTAGGTGTAGTTAAAACTAATTAAAGCAAAGGCCTTTGAATCAAAGATGGAGTTTTCCCTAGTGTGCTTTGTTATATGACGTTTGTGTTTCCATTCTCCTTCCAAAAAACACTAATTCTTAAAAGCCATGTTATATACTGTATCATCTTTATATAAATGATCCTAATTGTATGCGATGATAGCTAATCCACTGACTAGTTTGTAAGTATGTATAGGTATTCAGTTGTTGCTGAACAATAAAATTAAACATGTTTTCTTCCTACCATATCTATGTCTTGTTCATCTTCTTCCCATCCCCATCAGACTAAATGTCTTTGTTTTATTTTTCTTCATAGATTGAAATGCTAAGGAAGAAAGTGAAAGAAAAGGAATTATTCATAGTACAGCTTTTAGAAAAAATCTCTTTCTTAGAATGTGAGGTAAGGCATTAACTTTTACATTTATGTTATTGTGATAGTTTTATGAAACCAAATAAAATTTGAACTAATGTCATCTGATGTTATCTGGATGCATATTTACTATATATATTTGTTGTTCTTCAGTATGGAAATCAAACTTACAACACCAGTAACATGAAGAATGTGTGTAATACAGTGTCTCAATATTAATGCTAAGTTTCTTAACATACAGTTTTATAACAGTTGTTATAACAATTATTCAAAACAGAAGCTTCTGAATACAACTGTTGGTTTTATATTTTTTTCTCAGAAGTAAGGATTTCTCTTTCTCAAGAAATACTTTTACATTATTTCATGTGGATTAAGCCAATGTGCAGTTTTATTTCCTTGCTCAATTAACACAATATAAATAAAATAAACTTATGAAATGAAAATTACTGTTTTCCAGAATAAAGAATTACAAGATAAACTGGACTACTTAATGGAAAACCAACCAAAGACCAATATAGAAACCAGAGATACTGGTGTAGGATGTGATCTCCCATACAGGTATTTAATTTTTCTGCTTGTTCATAGGAAAGTTCTTCATACTCTTCCTTATTGGTGCTGTATCAGTAAACCATTGTGCTGAACTGTTAGAGTGGATTGTGGAGCTTTACAGAATTTTCCTAACTTTAAAAGATTACATCTACAAGGTGTAGTGTACTTCAGTGACTTATGCAAACCTTTGGGGAGTACTTATTTACAGTGACGTGATTTAAGAAGGGAGTAAAAGAAGTCAAGAGATAAGACTTTATTAAATATCGGAAATATTGATGAATTGTGTCATCTGGCAGCACAGCAAAAAACAATGGATGATTCTACCCTGAGGCTTGTTAATGCTGGCTTTATGCATGCTTTATTATTTGTGTTCTGGGAGATGCATCCAGGACCATTTTAAAGGGCAGGTAACACCAACAGTAAAAGTTTAGGGCTGCAGCAATTTCTTGGAGATGTACTAGCCCTGGGTGCAAGATTGCCAAGTAAAGAGTGTGGCAACATTACCTCTTCTGCACTGGGGTGGTTGTCTCTGATCTGTGGCGGCCAGTGTCTCTGTAGCCTTGGCTTCTCTTCCTCCCCTTTCTCTGCCCTGAACACAGCAACAGGGTTGCACTAAGCCCTGGGAGCAAGGCTATGGACTTGCACTTGAATGTTACTTCTGTGGAAGGGGAAAAACAGAAACCAAAATAGTAAGTTAAGAAGGACCGCTGCACATTACTTTTACTACCAACAGGTAAACTTGTTCATCTTAACTGCCCTGCAAACTAAATCATTTAGTTTGAGCAATGTAAATCAGCAAATGAAATCAGCAAGCTGCAATACAAACTAAAATTTCCTTCCCAATTAATAAATACTCTCATTGCAGTGTTCAGCCTAGAGCATGTTTTAATGCCATGAATTTTGAAACTTCAAAACTAGTGTTTTTCACTGAGGGTGCCAACAGAAAGCTATCGTTGTTGTCCTCTCTGGGGCCCCTCTGTATGTAACTGTAGCCCCTACTTATCTGATATTTTTCCTATTTTTAAGATTTACGCAGAAATTTATCTCTCTACCGTTCAGATTTTATGGAATTACTCTTCCAAATTAATTGTGTTCTTAAATGTAATATTGCTGTCTTTATTGTTACAGGATCTTTAGTCCTAGTAACTGTATTGCTGGACATTGCAATATGAGCTGCAGCAGATGTCTGCCAGTAAACCTCCCAGTATCTGTTTTTTATCAAATGTTCTTTGTAGCAATAGAGAAAAGAAGTATAGAACATACCAAATACTCTGAGTAGTTTAATTTTAGCCTGTCAATATCAATAATGAGGCACAAGTTCATTGCCATGGCATTTCCAGCCTAGCTGTCTGATACTCTGACATTAACTCTGTAAGCTTTTTGTTGTCTCCTTAACAGTACAAGTACTGAGAATGGAAGATCTCCTGAAAGTGCAAGGCCGGTGAGGACATACACCCCATTCAAGAGAGTGTTGGAATTTAACACAAAGAACAGTACATCTTGAGCATTCAAGTCTTTCATTGCTTTCTAAATACAAGCAAATACCTTGCGCCTTTGCAGCTTGATTAGATAAATTTTTATCAAGTCATAGAGAAGAACAGCAGCACGGAGTCTTGCTAAATTTATCCTGAAAGCAGCTCTTTAGTAACTTCCTATCTGAAGTTACTACTGACAGTAACTGTGGGGTTGGGATATGAAGGAAATGGGATGAGTGAAACAGCAGTCAATATTGCTTCTTCAGAAGCTAGCTAGTGCAATGTGTCATTTCAAATGCCTGTAAGGAAGGAGTTGTATAGCTGTACAGGTTTTTTTTTCTTCAACTGTGTTGTAATTGTTTGTGTAATGAAGCTCTAATATATTTTATTTTCAATGCTACTAGAAGCAGTATCTGAAACTATGCTGGCAGAGGGCGTTAGTCTGAGAGCTCTTCCTTTCTGCACAAAGTATGAGGGCTGTTCACGCCTGTCAGAGACCTGCTATAGTTGAGGGCTCTCTTCAACTCGAAGTCCACTCATAACCAGTACTCTTTTGCTTGAAGGGACAAATGCAACTGGGCTGCTTAAAGCAATTCCCTCAACGCCTGCAGATGAATATCATGTTTGTTGCTCAAAACAGTAAGTGATAGAGCAGATTATAATGGATTTTGCTTTGTTGGACTGAGACACTGGTTTGCTCTTCCTTGGTCATGGGATAGTGTGACTATTGGTGATACATTCAATAGTAATTGTGTAGGAAAATCCCTGTCACATTTTTTTATTTACTTTTCCAATAGAGGAAATGAAATGAAGCAGAATTTTGCCTACAGCAGCCTGCAGCAGTCCCTGCAATTCCACATCAACAGCAATCCGGAATCAGGATTTTTGAGTACTCTTTTTTTTTTTTCCCTAAGCACTTAAAATCTTATTCTTGACTTCAAAGTATCAGCAGGAACGACTGCATCTAGTACTGAACCTTATTTAAACATACACACAGGGCATTTTTTTACATCTTGTTTTGATCTTCCAGTCTTGGTGAACTAAAAGGAATTATGAAGATTTTCTTGTAGTTCTATTATAATGAATGAAGGGCATTTTTTTTATTATTATTACAGTATCTGATATTGAAAACAACTTTCATTTTGTATGATTAATATCATTCTTGCACTGAATGTCAATCCCAGGAGGTATTCACCTTGCCACAGGGCTTTACAAAGTGATTGCTTTTATCTCCAGTCTAATGCAAGTTCCTAAGTTCAGTACTGTCTGTTCAAATTAAGTATACTTAGTAGAGTTGTATTTAAAACAATAATATTGACCTCATAATCCAAATCTTATTCCTGCATTATTACATGGGTTTCTGGATTTGTTAGATAACTTTGTTTATTCTCTAGCTGTGCTGTTTAACTACTAAATAAAGAAGCCTGCATAGGAGGATGGATTGAAGGATGTTTTGGTGTGGTACAGGAATCTTGCAGGAACATGAATTGCTTGATATAATCAAAGCATATGCATAGTAAAATGGGAAGCTGAGACTTCCCCAGCTTTTGTGTTAGATGATCCTGTTTGCACATAAGACTTTTTTCCATCGTGACCTCTTCTACTCCTGAGAACTTAAAGTGGCCATTCTTTCTAAGAAGTGAAACACAGTACCATGGATTGGTTTATGCACAAAATTCAAGAAATAATTGCAATGAAAGCCATTAACAGAGAAGTGAATTCTTTGCTGTGTGAAGGAAGCCTGTACCTTCGCTGATAGGGAGGTCACAAATGTTAACAGCTGCTCAATGCTTCTTTTAAAAATAATAATTAAAAAAACAGTGTTAGTTTTAATAGCTCTAAAAGGAAACTCTGTTTACTTTGCATGTGCTGAGGGAGTGCAGAAGATCTCATAGATACCAAAAGGGCAAAGAAGCCCTTCCAGTCACATCAGTAAACAGGCCTAATACCACACTTCTGCTTAAATGGCTTCTCCCGGAGAAGAGGTGCAAAATCTCTCAAGTGGGAAACCACTGGAGGAGTAGGTCCCCAAGAACAGTCTCTCCTTATAAAAACAGTCCTCAGACAAAGCACCCTCTCATTATGCAAAGCAGAGGAATTGTCTTGTACCTGAATACCAAAGGCTTGGAAACAGCTGACACACGGAGAAGCTGTAGTCTTAAGAGTGCATAGGGTGTTTTTGACTGAAGTTTTGATGCTTGACTGAATTTGGAAGACTGAGTTTGCTGAAAAAAAGTTCCCAAATAACAGTTTGATCAATCATTAAATGAATTATGGTTATGAGCAACTAAGATAA
>JANHGB010054116.1:0-27903 GCA_026283785.1 Coracopsis vasa
TAAGGAAGAAGTTCTTTACTGTGAGGGTGGTGAGGCACTGGACTGGGTTGCCCAGGGAAGTTGTGAATGCTCCATCCCTGGCAGGGTTCAAGGCCAGGCTGGACAGAGCCTTGGGTGACATGGTTTAGTGTGAGACGTCCCTGCTTATGGGCAGGGGGTTGGGACTAAATGATCTTAAGGTCCTTTCCAGCCCAAACCATTCTGTGATTCTATGATCTTCTGTAAGATCAAATAAAAGTCAAGTGAGTAAAATAAATTTCTGTAGCTTGAAATCAAGCCATTTGTCATTTTATCAAGGAGTATAAGAACTCCGTGATCTCCAGAATTATTTTTCTCCTAGAAATTGTGTTATTCTTCCTGAGTGGAAGAATCATGACAGAATCAGTGTGTATGGTTCGTATCATACACAGTGATATTTAGAAGTAAAGGGCTTGTTTGTTGACATGTGACATCACTTGTCTCTGCAGTGTTTTGCTAATTACCAGACTATGACATTCAGCATAGCTGGCTTCTGAATTTGTCTCTGCCACTGTCTTTGTCTTAAAACAAGACATGTAGTTTCTCCATGCCTCAATTTGCTCATCTGTGAATTTGTTACGTTTTACTATCTGCTTTACTGGGGAGCTGCCTCGCTTTGCTCATTGATGGTTGTAAATTGCATTTAGACTGCTGGGATAATCAATGAAATGTGCTAACATTTCAGGTTGGTTACAATCCGAACATAAATAATATAATTTGTGCTAAAAGTATGTATGCTTTGGTCATCAGTGTCCTTGACCCTCTATTCCATTCCTAAAACGGACTTTGGTCCCTTATGGAGGTTGGACAAAGTGAGAAAAAGACGTAAAGATAAACAATTTTTTCTCCTTCTTCCCATCTTAAGAAGGCCATCGATCCAGTCAGTGTTGCCTTCATCATGCTGTACTCTATGTCTTATGAAAATTACAATTTTTTAAGGATCATTTTGAAAGAATATAGAATTGGTTTGAAGATGCTAAAAATGGAGATACAGAAAGATGGTTGTTGAGCAGTGCGAAGGCAGTTAGAAGGAATGACTGGAGATAAAAGCTAAATGAAGAAATTACATGGAGTTTTGAAATGTGAGAGGTAAGAAATAAGAAGAAGTGACAGTGTTTCATGCGGGTGAAGAACAACCAAGTGGAAAATGGCAAGTGCCACTTTGGAAGCAAGCAGGAGGTGTTTGCAGAACCATGACAGAAATAAGTGCCATACGTGGAAGCAGAGAGGAAATAATGGATTTATGAACATTTGGAAGAGAGAAGCTAAAGAAACTGAATGTTACGGTAAGGTAAGAAGGAAGCCTTGTGCAACTGTCAGCTTAGAGTGAACAAGACAAAGTTAAGAAGGCAGAACTTAGTTTTTACAGATCAAGTTGAAGTCAGTGTATGGGTGAGAATGAAGCCATCAGCTTAACCCATGGAGCACCATAAGTGGTAAGAGAGAGGCTGCATAGTTGTGTTGAAACCAGAGAAATGCCAAACATCCAGGTCTGATAGCACACAGCAAGGAAGAGAAGAAGAGGAGAGTGGATTTACCACAGTTAATGAAGAACCAGTGGGAGGAACCAGAAGAGATGCCTGGTCGATTTGCATAATTTTTGGGTGGCCAGCAATAGTATTCTGCAGAAGTAAAGCAGTCATCTGGGTTAACTGCAGGTGGGGCGTGAGCAACCAAGGATAGCAAGCCTTAGAAATGACCAGAGAAGAAAATCACAGCAAAGAGAACAGAAAGCAGTAAATACGGGAAGAAAGCAAGCTGTGAACCGGCAAGAGTCTGTGGCATTTTTCAGGAATATAGAGAAAAATCAAAAGGGAAAGAAGTTTTTTTCAGGTTTTGAAAAGAACCTTGTATTTGTGATAGTCTGGGTGAGTAAAATATCATCAGAGCTGGGAAAAAATTTAATGCAGAATGTAATAATGGTGTGTGATACGTGATGCAGGAAGACTTCACCTTGATTCTTGAATTCATTAACTGAGCACATGTATTCTGAGAACTTCTGTCTGAATTCCTGACTGATTTACCTGCTGGGATGCACCACAGTAGTCATGCAATTCTGCCCCCTAATTGTCTATATTTGAGGCATATTGGAACACATTGCAGCTCCATTGTGGTGCATGCACACATTTATTTGCTGTGTAAATCAAAGTGAAGGGAGGAAGAGAACGGGACACTAACGTGTACAGACGCAAAGCTGGACCTGAAAACCTACATGCGCTTCCAGGCTCACTACTGCAGAGGTATCCACCTAGAGGATGTGGAAGCCTATAGAGTTCCTTTACAGAGTTACTTTTCAGAGCAGATCTGCAGCCTGGAAGTTTCACATTTGAGTAAGTCTTTCTGCTTTGCTTCCATGGAAACTTGAAAGCATGCTTTCACAGGGATGCTGTGGGTTGTTAATAGGTGCTAAGGAAGCAGTTAAACTAGGCAACAGCTTTTTAATCTTCATTTCAGATGGTGATGTAACAGTAAATTTTGAAACTTCAAATGGACACACCATAGCCATTGGTGAAGAAACCATACAGGAAGAAAATGTGCTAAAAGCCAGTGGAGATAATGGTTCTTTATCAGAGAAAGCATCAGCATTGGAAGGAAAAAAAGAGGATCAAAAAGGTAAGCAAACACATTCTTCACAAAGAATTTTTTACATACTTAAAGTATTAACACAGTCTTCCAATACATGCTTTGAGTTCTATTTTGCCATAAAGAAGCCAGCAGAACCTATCGAAAGAGTAAAAGACTTGTGAAATATCGGTATTTCCTCACTGACAGGCATGCCTTTTACTGTGGATATATTAAGGACATAAAGAGAAGCATGGTCTGAGCATGAAAATGTGTGTAAGGATGTTTGATTTCTAAATTCAGTGTGAGCCTTTCCTTCTAGCCATGGCAAGCTTTGGTTTCAGGTTTTCCTTTTGTGAAAGAAGACACTAAGTGCATATGCATCACCTTGTAGTATCATTGTAGAAGTGGCTCATGAGTTGAATGTTCAAAAGTGTTAAAGCCACTTAAAAACCGTGTTTCATTTTAAAAGTAGCTACAGCAACTCATTGCTATTGGTTTTCATTAGATCTTAAACACTTGCTATCCAGTTCTGCAGAAATATGAAAGGGGCGATATCACTACCACATTTATGGAAAATATGCCTTATGACTATGGGGTTTTCTGTAGGTGAATTGCAGTAATACTGCTAAATATTCAGCAGCCCCAGAGTTCATATTAATGTCATTACCTCTACTCAAATCTACCTTGGAAACAAGAGTTTGACTGAGTAAGGTAAAAGTAAAGATTAATGTGGAATCACAAGATTTGGGCCAGTTTTCTTTCTGTAGCATCTTAAATAATGCAGCACTTCTTTTCCCTGTCAAAAAGTGTTCTTAAATACTATTCCATTTACTGGATTTTCCTAGAGGAAAGAGCAAGGCCACAAAAGATCAAGAATTCCATGGCTGGCTGTAAGACTGAGCAGCCTTTCCAATGCCTTCTTGTAACCTCTACCTAGTGATGAATGAGCCTCTGGAGGTTAAGAGGGTCAGTTCAGCTAACACAAAAATTTGAATTGTTCTCTGAGCTATGTAAATCACTTGACTATGTAAAAAGTGGCTGGATTTCCAAGGAGAACAGCCTTTTATATGAGATTTCTAGTAATACTTCCTGTCTCCCAGCAAGGCAGAAATACAAGGTTAGCCTTTTTCATGACATTTAAGTATGTCTATCTTTTGGTGCCAACTAGAACCAGATGTGTCTTGGGTCAGGGGAAAAGAATTATAAAAGCCATGGAAAACACTTTTAAAATGGTTCAGGTTAACTTTGGGGTTAGATCAGACCACTTATTATTTTATGCATCCCTAAATACAGCCTTTGGAACTGTCAGGTCTTGGAAGTTTTCCTAAGGTACAGATTATTTTAGAAATACACATTTCTAACTCTGTTGAAATCCCCTTTGGCTGACTTTGCAGAATGTAGAACTCCAGTGAAGCAGGAAAGGTTCAATATCTGTTTCAAACACATTACTACACCCTGCACTTCCTATATATTGGGTTGACCTTACAGGGAGAAATTAGAGAAGATTTTTGTTCAGGAGTAGACCTAGTACAGAAGAATATATAGCTATCAGTCCAGTCCATCTCAGAAAATGAAGTATATATAGAGGAAGGAGAACAAAAAAGAGTAAACTTGGTGTTCTAGGCTTCATATAATGCCAATCTGACCATATAGAAATGCAAAGCACTTTAAGTATACTTTCCTCTTATATCAAAACATGAAGTTCTTCTACATGTAAACATCTTGAATCGCCCTGAAAAGGAAAACAGATTTATTGCAGAGGAGTATTTGCCCAGAAAAAGATATTAAGGACCAGTTCCACACATCAGCACCAGTGTTACACAGTGCAAATCCGGTACAACTGACTAGATAGTCATTGTGAATACACTTCAGTTATTCTGGATTTTTCTGAAATTATTCTGAAAACACTTGTCTTATGCTCAGACAATGAAACATGCTGGTGCTTCAGAGCACAGCCCTCTGTCGTGAGAGCTGAGATAGGTGGAGTGAATACTAGCTGGACAGTATCCCAGGAGTAATGGATGCAAGGAGTTCATCTTCAGGAAGACTAATGTTAGGTTTTTTAGAGTCATGAATTCTTATGGGTAAATCTTGAAGGAAGTTATATACACTTTCCATGTTTGTAACACGGGATTAATTCCTGCCATGTAGTAGCACAAAGTGCTGCAGTTCCAACTCTGGCTAAATCAAAATGTTCCAAAAAATGAAGCTCAGCCCCTGAAAGTTCTGAGGTTATTTTAAATTGCTTTTATGCGATGGGTGGTGGTCTTTACTTGCTCCCTTGTTCAGCGGGTCTTGAGAATGGCCTTCTGATATGAATATGGTGATGACTACTGGAGCTGGAAGCTTAAAAAGAGCAAGTGATACAGGCACATTGTGATCATATGGCAGCAATGCGTGGTAGAATGCGTAATATGTTGGGACTTCGGAGAAGTTAAGGGAAAAAAGTTGTTTCAGCATGAGCCATGGAAATACAGTATCAACAGGGCGAAGAAAGGGCTCAGCCACACAATGTAAAAATGAGTTAAGCAGAAGTGGGTAAAGAAGACGACCCCTGAAATCTGTTCCCTGTGCTGCCAGGCAGCTCCATAAACTGTGTACCCCCATCTGCTGCCTGTCAGTTCACAGGTGCCTTTTGTAATTGGTGAAAAAAAATTCCCTTTGGCAATTTAACAGTGGAACAGTGGAACTGTCACTGTTTGTAGTAATGATGTCAGTCATCCAGGCGGGGTGTTTAAACAGAAATTTCTCCTTTATGGCAGGATAAGAAGCTGGTGGCAGCTTTATATAAACCAGGTAATCAATGGATAAAGCTTTGCAGATATGGAATCAGAGAAATACTTTTCCTAGACCATTTATTCACGTTATGTTTGTACTGAGTTGAATTCTGAATTCTTCTGTTTTGATTAAGAAAAGTCCCTAGCATCTTTTGCAGAAAATAAACAGCTGAACTGTACCCATTCTCCGTGAGCACCCTGGAAGGGATAGAGAGCAGGAGGTAGACAGGCAGCATGTCAAAGTACACCCTGGTTGCCTGGGCAGCAGGCTGAACTTTACCATCATGCCAGGGCTCTTGACCTGTGGCGCTTGCCTGCAGTAGCCCAAGCAGACCCCGATGCTTCAGGTTCCCGGAGGGGTATGAGCATTGCAAAGGGGATCCAGGGAGTCTCTGCCTTCTGCTCCATTCAGCAATGTTCAAGAAGACTAAAAGCCACATCAGTGGAATAGGTGTCAAAATTGTCACTGTTTGCCTCCCTAGGTATAGGGACAGCATGCTCATACAGCATGCATGCTGCACATTGTAAAACCTCCCAGTGCTGTGTCAGGGCTGCTTTTCTCCTTTCATCCTCCCAGAATGTCTCTGGCACAGAGATGTAACACAGAACCCTGAGTCTGTATCTGAGTTCAGTTTGTAAACTTAGGTCTTGCTCATTTTTATCATAGCAAGGTAAATGTTTTCATGACTCTGGCAGATACTTTCACATTTCGTTGTTAGCTTGGGCTTGAGGAAGTGAAAGGCTGAGTAACCTTAGCAAGAGACTGCCAGGAAAAAAAGTAGCAAAAAGTTTCTTTTTGCATACTGTCAGTCAGGGGTGTTTGATAAAGAATTGCATTGCAGAAAGCCAGAGCTCTGTTGTGGGTGCTGTGGGTGTTGTGGGTGATACGAGCATAAGCTTCTGAAATATTCCTGTGGCACTGATAGCAGACTGATCCTCTCAGCTTTTCTTTTATCCTTCAGTGAAGGAAACAGTTTGTAGACCTGTTTACAAATGAATTCATGGGATAAATCTGCATAATGTTTTTTCCCCACAAGATAAATCCAATATCAGAGCTGGCAAAAGTTCTAGGTCTTAGTACATTGGGTTCAGAGGTTCTTTCCTCTTGGTTTGCTCTCCCTTAAGTCTGACATTAACTTTAATCTTTTCTTTTTCTCATGGGTATCAAAAAAAGGCAAGCTCTGGTCTTATAAGCATGCATTGTTGCTGACCAGTGCTTTAGTTTGTCTACCAAGGAATGTTCTTCAAACTCAATTTTTCCAGGTTCATTTTCTCAGAAATCTTCGTTTTATTCCCCCAAAGTGGAACAAAACCTGTTGAATTTAAGATAGTAACCCTCATCTTCCAGGATCCCAGCCAAGGGCCTGCTTTCTCTCAGAAAACTAATGTTGCAGACCACTCACTGTGAGAGACAAGGCAGACTTTCTTCCCTCTTGCATGCCTAGCTGGCCTCCTACACTCCTGAGCTCTGTAGATCGTTGATATGAGCACCATACATAAAAGGGGTTTTGGTTATGTTGTTCTTTTTTTTGCCTGACTCTCAAAGAATCTCTCACGCCAGTTGAGTTATTTGCTGGCTAGAACCGGTTCTTCTAAGAATAGTATATCTTCAGTTCATCACCTGAACTATGTAAATGAGGCTGAATCCAAATCTTCTTAAAAGGAAAGCTACTCTAGATAAAGATGTACTTGGGCAGAGCCTGTCCACTAAGTCAGCCAGGCTGGCTCATGCCAGTAGGGTGACATGAGAGGCACAGGCTTTCACCCACAGAAGTTGAGTGGCAGAGGAAAGCCCCTGATTTGTAAAGCTGCTACTATTTTCTTTCTTTCTTTTTTATAGGAAAGATATCCTTAATGTGGCTCCAGAAAGAAGGTGGTAGACATGATTTTAATGAACTAACCATTGAATTATTTGAGCATATCTATACAGAAAGTGTAAGGGAATGTAGAAGCCTACGTGCCTTTGACTTTCCAAGTCTTACATAGGCCAAAAGATGGTGAAAGTGTGCAGCTGACAGTGAAGATGTTTTAGTATTCTCTCTTGATTTAACAGCTTACTTTTTACACAAAAGTTGGACAGTTACCAATATAAAATTACAGTCAATGTTTTGGTTTGTTGGTTGTTTTTCTTCCTTTTTTATCTTGGAACCAATGCAAAATATCTGAGCGTGGTTGCTTTAGGTCAGATATTACACCTGTCCCTTGCTCCCCTCTCCTGTTTTCTACACTCTCTCTGTTACACAGCCTCTTGGACATGGTGCTGTTGAAATCGCAGAGTAAGATCTGAAAGTCTGCAGACATAAAGATCTGCTCATCCATCTCCAAGAAAGATTAATTCAAAACTGAAAAGAGCTGCAAAAAGCATCATGAGACAGCTGTTCTTGTTCAGCCTAGCAAAACGGAGCCTGAGAGAGCCTGAGTGTGTTTGATGAATGTAACAGTTGGTGTATAGCCAGGAGAGAACATGGCTAAAGGACAATGCTGGCACAAGTAGAAAGGAATAAACAGTGCCTTGAAATACATTTAGACTGGAAATTAAAGGAAGCTTTCTAACAATTAGAATGGGTCTTTTCTTGAACAGAATTTTAGTGGCATCGCAGGAATAAAAATGGAGCTGGCTGAATCTGAAGTTTATGAAAGGATTTGTATGAGTTGACCACCTGCATCAGCACAGTCAGTGAGTCCAAAAAAGAGACAAAAGACACCTTGTGTTGCCCTGTGTCCCATATTCCTGAATGGCAGCTTCCTGGGTTTTGATTAATCTAAACACAGCTCTCTGCGCAGGCTGGAAAGGAAACTCATGGTTCTCAAAACTCTTAGTGAGTTTCATTTTGCAGGAAGTTATCCGGCAAAAGACAACAAATCATATGTTATTTGCAACTTCCATTTCACACAGTGTTACTCCACTGAGTTGTGCTCATCTTCCAGGAGAAGGATGCTTTGCAGTTGATGTAGATTTTATGCTTGTGCTACAGCATTACTGGTTTTCCATGAGTTAGCTTCATGTCACTGCTCTAGCTGTAGAAACAAAAATATCAGCACTGTATGACAAAGTCCTGGGCTAGAAAAGCTTTGGCCTTTGGTTCCTTTGAAGTTTACAAGGGTAAAGGAAAAAAAAATTGTGTTATACAAGCCAGTCATGTATGGCTTCTGCAACAACGGCCAGGGGTTTCATAGGTCCATTTGGTCCAGAGTTTGTAAAAAGTCCCACATTTAGCCTCCAAAATAAGTAATCTGATTTTCCAGTGCATATGGCACATTGGCGTCTTGCCGAAAGTCTTTGAGGCTTCATGAATCCCCACAAGAGCTGTTGTATTCTGAGTACTTTGCAACCCTGATCATCATTTAGATGTTTGCATGAGAACACAGCTTTCTTAAGAGTCTGGCCCCAATCACAGTTTCTGGAAACAAGAAAATCTTGTCTCAAAATGAGCTTTCTTGAAAATCTGGCCTTTGGAAAATATATTCTGAGCATAAACATATTGATCCAAATGCTTAATGAGACATTAATATTTGCTTTGCTTTTCTATTTAAAGAGTAATTTATAGGCAGATTGTTTTTACAGCAGATGTCTTGATCAAGGCAGCAGTGAATAAAAAATATTCCTATCTGATGGTCTTTTGAGACCTTTAGTTAGAAGGTCAGATTTTGATGAACAGATGTCTACATTAAGAAAAACAGCAGTAATATGAATACATTGCAGCTGGTGCTGAGGTACCTGGGAGATACAAATAGATGGGTCTGAACTGACTCAGATGCCTCCTTGTTTTGGCAAAAGATGCAAAAGAAGGGGCAGGCATGAAGACCAAGGGTGCATATTCAAGCAGAATCATGTTAGGGAGGTACAATTACAACATAATTCTATCTGGAGCCATTTACAGACATCAGACCATCCCTGTCCCGTTCAAGATCAAGCCACTGTTGCCATTATTAGTTATTTGTATTGCTACAGTACTTGTGTATATACCAGGAATTTATTGTAGTGTCTTACAAAAATGCAGAACACCCTCAAAAAGCTTCAATGTACTTGCACTGAAGGAGAGGGCACTGTGGCTCGGCACTGAAAAAGAAGAGGGAACCAGACCAGGATAACAAGCACAATGCCAGCAGCCTAAAAATGGACAGCTTTAGCATAACAGCAAAGGGGAATTTGAGGGAGGACAGTGACTGTTCACAAAGCCTGAGGGGCAGCAGAAGAATAGTAATGGAAAGCATCTGCTTCAAAACCTTGCTTCTTTGGTATAATGTTCAGGTAGGAACTGGAAATCCGTATCCCAAGAGTAAATGAAAAACAATAGTTAGAGCAAGATCAGACAAACACTGGGAGCAGTCAAGTTTATATCTGATGAGATAAAAAAGAGGAAGCTAACAAAGATAAAAACAACAAAGCTAACAAGATGACAAGAGGGATGATGTGGTCAAAGGTAATCATCTTCACTGTAGCCTTCCCCATGGCTATGTGCAAAAAGCAGATTCATTGGTCAAGGCCAAGGAAAGGGCATGTACGTAATGAAGGGGCAGTCAAGACTCGGTGAGTGCTGTAACTGTCTGAGCAGATAGGATGCTGCTGTGCACAAAGGGTCTGACAGTCTTTGGTATGATGTACATAACAGCATGGAAAGAGTGGTCCTAGATAAAAATGATCCCAGTGATGGCATACTATTTCATTTAAAATCAATGTCATATAAATTGCCAGTTTTAATCACAACTGAAGTCTACAAGCAAGAACTTTGATGTGAATGAACCATTTAATTTTTTGTTTTCATTTATAGTTTTTTGTTATTTCCCTAAAGAAAATTTGAAAATTATTAGTTGATTGTCACTAAGATATATTTATTTGCAATTAAGTAAAGCTTTAGCCCTATATTTTGTACTGCTTTCCTGAATCAGAAGATAAATTCTAATATACGTTATTTAATCAGTTACATACTTTAATGTAGATTGACTGAGATTCTAAATAATTGCACTGTTTTACTTAAGAATATGGTGATTGATGTATTTCTTTTTACTAGGTTATTGTTCTCTTTTCAGTATTTTCTCTGCTAATATGACTGGAAGCAAAACACGGTAATGGTGTATAAGTACACAAGTTTTAATTTGTTTTCTTATTAGTAAATAAAATTTTTAGCATGTTGGACCTATAAGTAAAAGGCACATAAAAAATCTTTTACACTTGAAATTCTTTCTGATCGTTGTGGCCTTCAAGATCTTTAAAATATAAAATCTTCTTTTGCCATGTTTGTTATAAATGAAGTTAAAATTTTTAAATGTCCTGCTTTTTCAGAATTAAATCAGTTTTTCAACTTTGAATGAAGGTAGGTAGAATTTCACAAGGAGATGTGTTTTGCTATCAAAGAGGGGAGCAAAATGTAACAAATATGCGTGTTTCTTTCTTTTCCAAAGTATCTGGTTCGGAGTCCTTTCTCTGTAAAACAAAAAGGCAGTACAAGAATCTGCTCAAAAGAATCTGCTTGAAAGCTGTAAAACGTTGCTATGCAGTGGTTTTTGCAAAATATTAGCAAAACCGTATTAGTCTATAATGGGCTGGAAATTAAGAATGAAGCCACTGGACTGCTGGTGTTAATTCCTTCAGTTCATTAAGAGATATAATGTGTGCATGCTGCTTTTAATAACTGCAGGTGACGCATTAGGTCCGTGTTAACAAGCCTTAAGCCAGCGGTTGAAAAGGCTTTGTCTCTGAGATGAAGAATGTCTCTGTTGTCAAACATGTTACTTGTTTTTCATCTACTAACCTTAGAATGAAAAGGTGCTGCTTATCTCTTGGGAATCTTTTACATGGGAAGGAAGAGCATGAGGAATGGACATTTAATATGTGTAACTGTGAGGCTCTAATAGGAATATACTTCAAGGAATAAACTGGTTTTCTCTTGAATGATAAGAGACTGATAGAAGTCCTTGCAGTGTTTGCTTGGCTCCTTTCTTCCCCAACCACTGTAGTTTATAGTAACACAAAAATAAAGCCAATATGATTCTGGTGGTATGCTCTTGCTTTTATGATACCCTTTTTCTAGAAGGTTTGGGAAGGCTATATTGAGGCCAAACAAACAGAGTTGGTGTAGGTGAATAGATAAAGATTCCCATCTGGGAACTTCAGCTGTTCCCATCGAGGAGCAGCTAGTCTTACAAACATAGTGATTACGTTGCAAAATTTTATGTTGACTATAAATGACTCACCTACATTAACAGTACAGTTGGCATTAGGTGTACAGTTTTGAAGTTAATTTCCATGACTCATTCCCACTTACCCTTCTTTGGTTTGCAGAACACACAAGCCAGGTTTCTTTTGGATGAAACTAAGCCAAAAGTTGCATTCAGGAACTTGTGCTCCCAACATTACTGGGCATGCAATCTACAGCACTAGCCTGAAGCTAGTCCAAAGCCATCTCCTGAAATGCACACTGTGGACATTGGGTCCTCAGTGCTGCCTCTTTCACTCTACAGAGCCATTTCTATTGCATGACACTATATATACAGTCCAAATTCCTATTGACTAAGCAAATGATGATTCTTGAAAGTGCAGTCTTATAACAGTACCCAAAGAGCTTGCAGGAGAGGAGAGCTTTCCCGTGGCAAATGATATGCTATTTGATTTAGCTTCATCTCTTTGTGAAGAGTAGAAATACCCTGGGGAAGATACCCAAAATAAAGTTGCTGTGAGTAAGCAGCTTGCAGCTTAGGAGAGTGGGTTGCTTCAGAGGAAAGTTTCAGCTGCATAGCCACATTTGAACCCATGGCTGAGAGAATGGCCCTGTTCACATTCAGGTTCACATGAATCTGAGTTTTGTAGCCTTTTGTTCTCAGAGGGCTGGAAAGAAGCCAAGGGAATTTGTCAGAAGAGTAAATGTCATTTCCCTTGTTTAATTTTCAGCCAGTAGTCTAGCTGGGCATACTGGACATTAGGAATGATCCTTGGAGGTCTGGAGTAGATGAGACTGAAAGAAGTGCCAGGCAAAAATCTTCCATGAGGAGGACTTGAATTGAGATGGATGGTAATTTTTTCTGGGATAATACTTCAGTAAGAGGCAGAAGAGGAAGTCTCCCCTGATTCCCAAGAGCTCAAGCAGCAAAAAGTAGTCATTGTTGTCAGGCTTGCTGTTGAATGTATGTGGCGTTATATGTGTTGGCTTCTGTTCACTTTCTTATCCGTAGAGAGCACTACTGATCACTGTCCAGAAATACCGGCATCCCATGCTCCACCACTACCCAAGCCTAAGCCTAAATCTAAAAAAGCTCCGCTACCACCAAAAAACGCTATTGCTGCTTCCACCACCACCAGCCATAAGAGTAACGAAGCGCCTCATGCTAAAAAAAAGGGAAAGGCTCCTGCTAAGCAGCCTCCTCTCCCACCACCCAAGCCAACAAGTCACAGTGCAAATCGAGACACTGGTGAGTACTGCACAGGCAGTGCCAGTTCTGGTGGGCGCATGTGCATGGGGGTGCTTGGCTTGGTCTGACAGTAACTTCTGCCTTTGTACACAGCAGCGTTATTAAAGAGCATGCCATGGATGTTTTTCCCGCTCAGCTTCCCGCTGAGCTCTGGTTGTGCTGTCTGCAAACACCCCAGACAGATCACTTTGCTGTTTAAAGAATGTGTGCACAGCACCAAGCACACCAGAGACAATACTGAAATCCCAGTTCGTGTGTGAATGCTGGCAACAAAATAACCCAAAGAACTGCTGAAGAATCAGCAGGGAAAAAGGTGACTTCTGAAACGAAACATACAAGGTGCCCCAAAGTAAAATTGCTATGGCATTGCTGTAGCTTTCTGCTGGAGATATCTACTATTGCAGTTAATTTGACAAGATTGTAAGATCTCAGAGAGGTAAAAGATAGAACTATGAAGACATCTTTGAAGACTGTTGAGGACCAGTTGTTTTACTTGAAAAAAAACCCCAACAAAACAGAGCAACAACAACAAACCAAACAAAAACAAGCAAAAGAATTGTAACTGTTACAAATAGCCAGGCTTCCCTGAGATGGTTGCTGCCTTGCTGTGATTCTAAATGTACACTGGAAATGGAAAATGTCAATCATCAGGCACATAGCAGATGTGTTTATCCCTATACTTTTAAACCGAAATTCAGCAGTGATACTAGATTAAAGATTATAGGTAGCTGTTTTTAAGGTACTGATTTTGAGTTTGAATAGTTGTAATTTAGATAATGACCAAAATTAAAACCTCCAAATATAATTTGAACACAAGCAGTATTGTGATGAATGGGCTGTATATATGCACTGATAAACTTGTATAAGCCTTGTGTTTTCAGTCCTCTGTAAGTCTTTGAAAGCCCTTCAGTCCCTCGAGTTTTCTTTCCAAGTATACCCCTTTGTAGCTTGTACATTTTGGCACATTTTGTATTTGAAGCATACAGAAGAGGACTGTTTGAAAACATTGCAAGACTGCTAGAGTTACAATAATAACTCTGCCATAAAATATCCATTAACTTGGTATTAACTGTCCCTACTGCATCAGATGACCACAAGCATAAACATTTTGAAAACCCAGAATCTGCTGCGTGTATTTCACATGCAGCTGGAAAACTCAGTTCTTCTTAGGTGGAGGAACCTTACAACAGCAGAAATAAAACAGCCAGTTCCATTAAGAAATGTTCAGACCAGCGGTTGGTAACAAACTCAGGTACCCGAGTTCTTAAATTCAAATACATTAATATTCCAGATTTGTCTTCCTGTAGTCTGGCTGTGAAACATCACGCAGTGCTTGAGACCATAGTGGTGTAAAATACCTCCATGTGTCCCTTATATAAAATAGTACCTCCTGTTCTGGTAATTTCTTCCAACATTAAAAGTACATTGTGATCATGTGAAGTGAGATGATACTTTGTAAGTAGAGCTGACCGGGAGCACCATTAGTACAAGAGGTTTGTTGGATCCCTGTGAAAGTGAATGCTATGATGCAGCCAGTGATCCGTCCTGTGAAGGAGAAAAGGAATATGAGTAACAACTGAGCCGTAGCTCTCCTGAGGGTATCAAAGCAGGTTTTCAAACTGAAGTAGTGAAGCTGGGAGAAGGGGACTTAAACACAAGCATGGACATGTGCCAAAAGGCAAATAACAGCCGTGAAATTTTTCATTTAATCAAAATTCAAATCTTCCACCAACAAAGAGGCATGACAGAAAATTGTCAGCCAGCCCAGTCAAAAGCAACATTAGCAATAGCACTTTTGACCTAAAAAAAAATGCAGGAGGATTTTTCTTGGGAGAAATTATTCCAGTTTCTGTATCTGATTTCAGGTCCAGAAAGGTTCTGAGAATAATTTAAGGCTTTTTTTTCAATGGAAACATCTTTTGACATTTTCCCAGCAATAATTATGATGTGGCTGTATATCTCTATTATGCTGGACTTCTTAAGTATAAGCATGTAACTGGTTCTGCTGAACTTCCAGCCTGTGTTGAAGTGCTTTGCTGGATGAGAACCAGAGCCCTTTCTTACTACCATGTACTTACTCGGTGAGGTTTCTGCTAAATAATATGCAGGTTGGAGCCACCACCTATTTCCACTGCAGTTAGGAACTGCTGCCTATACCATTTCTTTGCTTCCTTTTGATTTGCTGGTAAATTAAGTCAGTGATTTGTACTTGATGTGGATGCTTAGTGCAGTATCAGTGGATTTGGTACAGTGCCCTTTGCAATGACCTTGCAGCACAAAGAGGGACAGTGATTTGCCTGAAGTTTCTGTGGATTTTTCCAGATGTACTGAAAGCCTCACAGCACTGTTTATAAATCATAACACTCAGCCACAGAAGAGGACAGTATAATGTGTCTTTTGAATTGTTTTCCATCTTTGAGACTGAGAACACTCTCACTGTGAAAGCTATTTTTATATCGTGAGCTTGTTATGGCCAATATCTGTATTTTGGGCCTATCCTAATCTGCTGGGGTTTTGTTTTTGTTTAAATGCTTATGAGTAAAATAGGCCTTTCAGGAGATTTTTGTTACAGCTTTCTGTTTGACTCAATAAGCTTAGCCTGCTGTGTAGCTTTATAATGCTTTCATTTGTTCTCTGGAGGATAATGCATTTTTAGTACAGCAGACGTATTTGAGTTGGATGCATTTTGATGAAAAGGACTGGATCATAAGATGGTTGTCATTTTTATTGCTTTTTAAATGAAAGTCAGAAGTTTGAAGCTCCCAGCCCAGATGATGAGTGCATCAACACAGCAATCAGAAATGTGGCTGGAATGCACATGGGCATGCAGGCTGGATGAAATATCTTTCAAACTTGGGCATTGTACATAAATGCTTCAATATGGTAAGTGTCACAGGATTAAACAGCAGCATCGAAGGACTGGCTTGTACAGCTAGTGTCAAAACCTTGTTTCGCTACATTTTCAAGGCTACCTGAGTTGGTCACTGGTAAGATTAAAACTCCCAGTATATGCAAGAGGCCTTCAATGCCTCCTCCCTTCTGGAGAACATTTCTGCTGAGTGAGATCAGTTGTTTCTGCCTCTGTTTTATTAACATGCCCAGCTGGACTTGAAAGTACATCTTGTTTTGCTGTCCCTGTGCTGCTTGCCATTAACTAGGAGCACACCGCTTGCAATAACATTGTGAAAAGTAATTGATATCTGTAATGGTCCTGGGGTGTTCACTGAAAAGCATAAGGAAAATCATGGTGTTCTCCTAGTGCTCAGATGAAAATTCACATAATAGGAAAGGTCACACAATTTAATCTAACTTCTAGTAGCAGGGTTTTTCTTCTTAAATAGGGCACTAAACACATTGGGAATAAATAGTGGATTCTTTTTGTCCAGGCAAGTTTTAATGGGCCAATGCAGAATGCTAGAATCACCCATTTGTAAGGTTGAACCTCTCCACTGTTCTTGCGTGAGACTTTGATTCTAGCATGGTTTCAATTTTTCCCATCTTAAAGGTGATATTTGAATGGCAACATTTACTCGTCTCAAGCATGTAAATGGATTGTAGAAGTATCAAGTGTAATATTTTTCATTTTTTAAATACCAGCACATCAATACACGCAGAAGGAATGGTGCAAAATTCATGCAGTTATGATGCTGTAAAAGGCTTTTTCTTTTCTTCTTTTAGCTGGTTCCTCTCATGTGAAAAAAACGTTAGTCTCCAAATCCTCTTCATCACCATCTCCATCCACATCATCTCATCCCAAGGCCTCTAAGGAGACTTCCAGCAAATCTAGCACATCAGGGACTCCCAGGGGCAAGAAAAAAACTGGGAAACATTCAGCCCCACGAACAGCGCCAGATGGAGCTGCTTCTTCCCCCTCAGGTGCCACAGCCAACAGTTTGGAAGTAAAGGCAAAAAAACTCGAACCTGAGCAACCTTCCATACTAATTTCAGAAACGGAGGATGCAAACCAAGCAAGCAAGCTTGTTGTCCCCCCTCCTCCCACCTCTGCCCCTCCTCCACCTCCACTTCCACCTCCTTTTCCTGCTGGATCTGGTCAGCCCATGGTCTCTTCAGATGCCCAAGATGTGTCAGATGGCTGTGCGGCAGGGCCAGCTGTCCCCGGATCAGATACTAAGCCTCCTCTCCAGGCTGAGCATGGCACAGAGGAGAGTCATGCCCTAGACAGTGGTCCAGATGCTGGTGGAGGAGACACAAAGAGGTAAGGTGGTATGGCTGTCATGGGTGAATGGTAAGACCCACAGCCAAGAAGGCCACATTTCTTCAAGGAAGGGATGCTGCAGGCACATGGGGATCTCTTTTGTTTCTTCTGCTGACTGGTAATGGTTTGTGTTGCTTTCCAGCACATTTTGTTCCTTGCCAGTGCCTTTGAGCCAGTCACCTGCTGTACCTCATTTTTCCCAAGAAGGTCATTGCTCATAACCTGCCTCCTACATCATTGTGTGGCTTAATGTGACCACTGTGTTCAGCAGTTCAGCCTGTAGCTGGTAACACTTTTATTTCTCTCTCATAAAGGCAAACAAGAAATACTGCTGAGTTACAAGGGGGATTTTTGTTTTGTTTTGTTTTGTGGATATCATTAAGTATCTCACTGCTAAGCTTTCAATTCAATAGCTGAATTTACTTGCACATTTGAAAATGACAGTTTCAGGCCTTCCTTAGTAGATGTTTGGTCTGTCACTGCCTAGTAGCTTGTCTAAGTCTCAGATACTATAAAATCTAGTCAAGAGAAAGGTCATAATTACATTTTTGAAAAGAAATAGTTGGCAGCAAATGAAACTGGCTTATTAATCTGTCTTTTCCCTGCCACAAGAACTTTCATAACAGCCCAAGAGGATTTAGTCTAGATGTCTGTGGCCGAGAGACTCCTTTAAATTCCTGCTAGTACATCTGTGTCAGCGTTATGATACTGTACTGCTTCTCCCCTTACTCTGCTCTTCCTTTACATAAAGATTTTCCTAAGGCAAAGGGTGCTCTGCTGCTGTTTTCAATGTTCATCAGTAATGGGCATGAATATTTTGGTCTCAACAGCAGTAAGACTGTATTTAAAATAAATAGAGATACACTTCCAGAACAGGAAGCTTTGCATTCCCATCTGCTCTATGACTTGCTTCTCTCACCCCCAACTTTATGAGCTGTTTTTCTCTTCTTAGTAACCTTGATACACTGTTGGTCACATCACACAAGCAATAAAACAGAATTAGGATTTTATTTTGTACAGCATTTGCAGCGCATCATTCCAGATCATTTGCAGCTTTTTTCGTAACATACACACATGCACATACGTGTACACATCTGCATGCTTTATATATGTTTTTTATATGTAATTTTCTTAGAAAGAGAGAAGTTAATTTGAGTAGCAGAACTTTTATTTTCATACTTGCTTATACAGTCTGTCTCCCATTTGTGTTCTGTGCTGCTTGCTTTAATGTGACACCGTGTCTGCTTATGAATTAACAGCTTGGCTACCAAAGAAGACCAGGAAGGGGAGGCACCTGACCAGGCACACTCTGAGCTGGTGGAGGAGGCTTCTGACACTGCTGTTCCTCCTGAGAGCGAAAGTAGCAGAGAGAGCCACAGCAGCGACTCGGACTCTGATGGGCCAATACTGTACACAGATGATGATGACGATGATGATAATGCAAGTGCTGAAAGTAAGCATCCCACCAAGAAGTTGCAGGCTACCTTTTCCATATTACATTACGTGAGCATGCCTGACCCATGCTAGTGTGAAGTAAAGAGAGGTATGGCTGCATGGGGTGGGTTTAGATGATTTACTATTTTGCCACTACGGAGAAATGGGTGTCCCACTTCTCCCAAACAGCTGTGATCAGAAACGTTCTAGGGCCTATGCAATGGTGAATGCAGATCAAGCATTGCAAGGATGGGAATGGAGATAGGAGGAACAGGCTCAGAAGAACATGAGGGTGGAAAAAGGACCACACTTTAGGACATCAGAAAGCCATTGATTTGTCTCGCCCATGTCATGAACCTCTGCCCTTAAAACAGGAGTGTGACTTTCAGCTAGTCACACGAGAACTGCACTAGATATCCCAGAGTGTCTTGTGGAAGTAACAGTCTTTGGAAGACAGTAGAGGAAGTCCATCAATCAGCAGCTTCACTGTCTCAAAGTAATTTGTTCCTCTTTGATCAGGATATTTTAAGCATTGGAGCGCCTTAACAGACAGAGGAGATCACAGTGGATTACATCTAATTTTACAGCTTTGAAATTTCATCTGGAGTCATGACTATATTATCACCCTAATTTGGCAGATGCCCTTGCTGCTGCTGAGAGGGATTGTCCTGCCCACCTTCTGCCTAATCACTGCTCCCAGCTGTTCATTCTTCCCTTAGGCCAGCGCTCATGTTTATTTTTGCAGCGGTGGCTGTGGTTGAGCTGATTATCAATAGAATCAGTTCCCTGATCCTGCTCACCCGATGGCTGCACCTTTGCCTGAAATCAAAGTGCTGTGTACCAGAGGGGGATGAGGGAAAATGAACGTTTATGTCCTTGGCCACTGGTGCTGCAGAAGTTGATGTGCCAGATAGATCAAGAGGCTGAAGTTTCTGCAGTTCTGCATTTGGTTTGAATGCCATCCAAAGTGGTAGCAACCAAAAAATCATGTATTCAGACAGCAGCACGTGTCTTACGAGAAGTGAGCTGGGAGCTTGTGGTGTTACCAAACTGTGTTATGATGTGGTGAAAATCTGCCGACCTAGGACATAGGTAGCCCCCTCAGTCAAAATATAAAGCTACAAGGGAAGGACTAAAGGCCATGAAAAATACCCTTCCCTCCACATCTGGCTGTGGCTAAGGCTAACAAAATTGCATGGCCCTTGTCGCTCCTATATCTGGTTTATGGACAAACAGATTGCTTCAGTGCCTGGGGGTTCCTGTCTAGGTCACTTTACAAGCACTCAGAGCACTTTTCTAAACTGTATTTTTGTTTTAATTTGCAAATCAGTTAAAGTCTAAAAGTACTATACAAGAACTAAGGGGTATTAGATTGAAAAAATTGAGAGAATGAGGGAAATTATGATGGAGCAAGACTAAACCATTTAAGGCTGAAGAAAAAGAGCAGCAGCTTGCTAAATATACTCCCCTATCAATGTGGCTGGTAGCTTTTTCATCCAAGCCTGTCAGCTTTTTATTGTTGTGAACTGAGCTAAAACTACTTCTCTTTTGATGTTAATTAAAATTCTTCTGCATGTGGGAACATGGCTGCTTTGGGAAGGTATTCAAGTTCTTACTCAGAGTTTGTGTTTGTAACCTAAGTATGAATGAACTGAATCTACCCCTCTCCTCCTTTCCTCAGGCTCTTTGGCAAGTAAAATTCGTCGAAGGGATACTCTTGCTATCAAACTTGGCAACAGACCATCTAAGAAAGAATTAGAAGACAAAAATATCTTGCAGAGGACATCTGAAGAGGAGAGGCAGGAAATCAGACATCAGATTGGAACGAAGCTAGTGAGGTATCAGTTGCAGGGTAAATGTGGTTTCATTGGGCCGAGATGGAGGAAGAGAATCGAAAACAGCCGGTTCAAGTTTAAATGCAGCCCAATATGCAGTGCAGGATCTTTGTGGTACAACTGTCTGGAAAACAGTATTTTTATTTCTCACAAAACTTTACAATGTCAATAATGCGGTTTTGTCCTGCAGGAAACAAATCTGAAAGCTTTATCAAGGTTTGGGTTGTTTGCTTTAAAAATGAAAAGAATCAAGAGGAAGAGAATAAGAGTGACTCCATAGTAGTCAGTGCCATGGTTCAACTTTTTTCTCAAATTGGTTAGCAAAGACGTGCACTTATATATACCCATCTTGGTCAGAGCAGTAGCTCCTGACACACGGAGCATGCCTGTGCATGTTCATTCGTGCCCTCCCCATCCTCCTCCTTTTCTCTAACTCTCTCATTATTCATGTGCTGGTTCCAGCAAAAGAAATGGAAGGAGGCAGACTTTGTTTACTGTGCCCACCTCTGAGGCATATCTTTCTCATGCTGTTTAACTTTCTCTTTCCGGACTTGAGAACATTGCATTAAAAAAGATTAATTTTCACTTGCATTTTTACAAGCTTTTTTTTTTTTTTTTTTTAATCCCTATAAATGTTAATTTTGGCTTTCATGATCTCTGAGAATAGACTACAAAATGTCTGGATTTTTCCAGACCTGTCCTTGTTTCTCATGGACTCAGAAATGTCCAGATAGATTTGGAGGATGTCCTGTGTTTATTGGAGATTTCCAGATACTGGGTAGTCCAGCCAGTACTGCTCCAGTACAGAGTACCACAGCCTTGCATCAGCGCTTAGAATATGAGCTGAGTTGCTCTATGATGATGGGCTGTGTCATTTCTTTCATCCCTTAACCATGACAGTGACACATCTATTTGTGTAGAGCCCAAGGGTCATTTTTCTTCTGCTAATAAAGTGGTATGGTTGTTATCTCTGATTTCCTGACTGAATCCCAGCTCTGATGATCACATCCTGCTTGTCAGTGTCCCTCAAAGGCTTGAACTGCAGAAGCTGCTCTGATTCCTGCCCTGAACTTCTTGTGCAGGAACACTGGTGGTTCTGCCAGGAAGCTGGGGTGGCAGGAGTCAATGTCCATGCACGCCAGGGCTGTGCTCATGCCTGAAATCACAACCAAGTTTGACACCAGTTCCTTAAAAATTCCTGCTGTGGTGATCAGCACCTGGCAGCATCGAGGTCTGATGGGAAACCTGTTCCCACAGCTGGGTAGAGTCAGGTCAGGTCCCGCCTGGGGCTTCCTACAGCAGGGGCTGGTCACCCATGGTAAACCTGCCAGTCTTCCCCACCAAACGTGAAAGTCCAAGCATGGTTTGAATCAGAAGCTGGAGATGATCCATAGTGAACTGTGTGAGGTTTGCTGGACAGAGAGGCAGCTGTCTTTAACATAGTAATATTTAAATAAATTTTACTGCTGAGTATTGCTGCTTTTCTCAAGTGAACAAGTGAACTTGTCTGGTAGGCAACATAGAGACAGCATCAAACATGCTCTCCACAGTACAAACCAGAAAATTAGTAATTTGTTTTAATGGCAGTTGTTATTTGTAGGTAACTAAATAAGATTCGATTAAAGCTCCCAATTGTACATAGAAAACAGTGAGTAATGCACAGCTTTTGTGGGGTTTTTTAATGAATAGGATTTTAATTCAAAATATCTGAGAATAACCGTGCAATTAATTGCATATCTTATAGTGATGGTGCCTGGGAACAAAAAAGGTTTATGAATTTCTTTCATAAAATTGTTACTGTAAATGAGGAATTTAAATCTGCTGATACAATTTCTTTAATATTATGCAGGCATCAGTTATTTATGTGTTTGAGTGGCAACAGTACATATATTAAACCAAATGGCCATGCTGTACTGTGGTTACATGCGCAGTTATTTTAACTGTCTGGAAATTACCTGATTTGTTGAACACCTCTGCTGGCAAAGAGTAGCCTGGCCATACGAGAAACACCTTTTAAGCTGTATTACAAATCATAATGTATTATTTGGATCTGGTTTTAAATCAGTCACTTATTTTGTTCTCACAGGAGACTTAGCCAGAGGCCTACAACTGAAGAGCTTGAGCAAAGGAATATCCTGAAGCGTAAGTATTTTATTCAGGTTTCATCTAGTATTTACTTAAAAAGTGAGCATATGTTGGATTCATATGGAAGCCTGTCATTGTTGCTCCAGTGTTAGATCCATAACTGGGGAGAAATTATGCTCTAGAAAATAATGTGTCAATATTAGATTTATATACTAACCTGTAATGGTAGCTGTGAAAACTGTATACTCAGTATGCCAAATTTTGCTTCTCACAATCCCACTTCTTGAAGCTACTCCGAACACCAGGAATGACTTAGATACCCCTTAGGAGTAGTTCTAGGCTAGTTAAACTTCTGCCTACTTTTTATGAGGAGGAGTAGGGAGTATCAGTAGGAGGTGGGAGGTGGGAAATAAGGGCAGAGGTAGGAAGGAGGAGTAGAAAGAGGAAAGGTGAAGTGTTCAGGGGAAAGTGAATAGGTATATGACACCTACATCAGCATGCTAGCTTTCATATCCACTTCCGACATAAATGTCTCCTGTACTGAAACCTGCATAAGACATTTTCACTGAATCTTAAAGGTCTTTTCCAACCTGGTTGATTCTGTGATTCTCTAATATCTTCCCATTGATTAAATACTTCCATAATATCCCTGGTGAAGAATTGAATAATTCAAATAGTCAGGGGCAGAGGAGTGAAGTGCGTTGGATGTTTACCCCATATACTTATTCTCCATTTACTTATGTTGGTTTTGTTCTTAGGCTGTCAGACATTTCGGAACAAGAGGGGTTTTTTTGTCTTTGTTTATGAAACTTTCCATAATATGGATGTTACCTAAACACATACTGTTAACAGTTGCCGTGCCCAGCTCCATCTAGCCTTGTGTTCGTTCTGCAAGGGTAGCCTAGCACTTCATGCCTAAGCAGAAGAAATGAATGAAGAAAATGCACATGCAAGTCTTTCACACATAGCAAGAAATCAAAAACCTCTTCTATTCTTAAGCTATCAGAACTTCCCACACTTGATGAAAAAGCAGGTATAATGCCGTTATTTCCAACAATTGTTCGGAAAAGTTGAGAGTTCATCTGTGCAGCCCTGGTGCACAGCATGCTAATGGAAGGAAAGAAAATGGGCTGTTTACCTGACAAAATCCATGAACTGGTCACTCCGTTACCTGCTTAGCCCAGCAAATCAAAGAGACATAGCAGTTATTGGCTTTTAGACAGCCATCCATGCTAATGAAATCCTAGTGCTGTTGTCCAATCTCTCAAAAGCCAAATAGTGCCACATCTTACTGAAAAGGGAAGCTACAGTTCATGCATTGTGGTGCACAGGAGCGGGGTCAGGGGACGCCTGTCCAGCATGTAATGTGAATAGACCTTCTACGACTATACTTTCTGAACCTATAGATTGCATAGATAAAGATAAAATGTAAACCTTGTGCTGTATTGTGTGAGAAAGGTAATACATGTTTGGTGGGCCAGGATATGGCCACTGAGCTGGGGCACCAGCTGGGCTTCCTTACTGCCCTCTCTATTTCGCTCATCTCAGGATAACTGATCTAGCAGTGAACCTGCGATGCATTTAATATCCCTTTTGCCACTGTTTATTCCATCCATTGCTTTTGCAATAAGTAGCTTAAGACTTGAAAGCAGTTAATGGATTTCTTCTCCTGTTTCAGCTTGTTTACTTTAAGTTTTTGGCAGCATACCAGGCTTTGCACTCAATGCCTCCCACCGTCCTCCCCTTCTGCTGCCAGGGGGCTGTCTTAAAGAGGCAAGGGAGAGCAAAAAATAAAGGTTATAAATCACAAGCAGTCACAGAGTCATTGGCAAGCACATAGAAAATCCAGAACTGCCTTTTGTTCATCACCGAGATATAAAATATTCTGAGTTGATAGTGATCTGTAAAAGCAAAGGAAACTAAAGCAAGCCTGGGTTTGTGGTGAGTCTGACTCAGAGCCCCTTAAGGGTGCAAGTTCTATCTCAGCTCCGGGGCAGTCACATTATTTATCAAAATTATTACCTTTTCTTCCTGTGGATCATTTGAAAATGTTTACATCTCTTCAATGTCTTTGTTGTAGGCAGCTTTGGTGAACAAGTTGGAATTTATTTCATAAAGCTTCCTTCCTCCTATTTTTAAGCAGTGGATGGGGATAAGGGGTTATATTATTGTATCTATGTAAACTGCAGCTAAGGAAAAGTAATATTTGAAAGTAGTGTTTTGAGTAATATTTATCAGACTTTAAGATTGCATTAAATGGTAAAGGTGCAAAGGTTTACTTCAAGATTAAGGCCAACCCAAATCTTGTAAGAAGTTCAGAAGTCAGTATTTTTTTCTTTTTCTGTATTTCCAGTTAGTGAGAAAATCTGTCTGGAAAGAAGTTTTGTTTAGACAATGTTTCCAGATAAACCAGTTACTGAAAATCCTGTGACTGAGTACGATCATACGACATGCAGGCGGATTTCTGTAAACACAATTTGGATGAAACTACTCACTGAGTCTTCCCACACTAAAACAAAGTTCTGATAACTCAGGAGTGAACTTGAAGGAATAGATAAAGCCCTGTGTTTTTAACAAAGACAAGTTTCTTGTGTACTGGCTTTGAGCCAGTAGTATTTATAGTGTTGCATTATGGCAAAGAACCTTTTTATTCTTCCAGGAATTTTGGATTAAGATAACTGTATTTTTTCCTGTCTTTGTGAGGGACAGTGAGCTTCTTGTGCTGTGCACCTGCATGCCTGCCAGTACTGGCTTTGTAGAAAACAGGGGTTAGCTTATTAAGGAATATTAATGGTTATCATTGCTTGTAAAATGAGGGAAGAAAAACCACTTTGTGTGTTCCAGACTGCTGCAAGAGGCAAGCACTTTGTTTGTCTTTTTCTCTTTCCCTGCAAGCCCACAGAGAAGTCTAAACATAGCTAATCCCATAGGAACACAGTGGAAAGTTCGGTTTTACGCTGCGGGAGTACTTTGTGGTCAAGAATGGAGCAGTCCTCAGGCAGAACAATTCTCTCTTCTCTTTTCCCCTTCTGCTACAAAACAAATACCCCACAGAACAGGTGGTGGCCAGATTTAATATGGCAAAAATTGCAGGAGCACTAATGTATAGATGTCAGGGAAGCTGCTTGTTTGGCTTGCTAAGTGATGCTAAACAGAATTGCTTCAGTTAGGAGTTCAGTCCCAGTTTGACCTCCTAGGAGCTGCAGGCAGGGAAGCAGGAAAACCATAGTTTTGCTGGGATCTAACTGAGGCCCCTGCAAGCAAGGGTGCTTGCTGTGCTGGTCTTTTGCCAGTACGGCAGCAGCAGGACATCTGAGGAGGGGACTTGCAGCTGGGAACATTGTGTTTATATTTTCTTACCCCATATCACACAGATTAGATCTGTTTTAGGGTGGAAAGCAGCCAGAGTGTGTTCCTATGCATTAATGTGTTCCTGTTTGGGCAAGTGAGTCAGTTTGTACCTGTAGCCAAAACTTGGCCCTCCAGCTGGAATTTTCCACAACACCTGAAGGAAGCAGGAGCAGTAGACCCATTCTTTTTAGCATCACACATCTTCTTAACTCACTATGGTAACTTTCAAAAGTTTTACCTTAAGAGAAGAAAAATACACTGTAGGTTTTACTGTTGATAGGAATTTATATCCTATGAACAATGTTTTTGTAGCACCAAGGTTAAAGCAGCAACACTGCCCAGCAGGCTGGAGATGGGAAGTAGGTGCTTTAGTATGAGTCAGTGCCATAGATGGAGGGCCACTTGCTGACCAGGAGATTCATTATACTAGCAGCAGCCATCAGACTTCAGTCCTTTTCCTTTAGCTCTTGAGTTTATTCATAGAAGTGAAGCAACTTGGGTGTGTAATGCCCTTCCTGCTTCCTGACCTCTCATACAGAAGACTGTTCCCTGCATGTTTGATTGCCTCCTGCTTTACCCGGGAGTGAAGGAAGCTCTTGGTGCCTCCTGTTGGAGTTGCCCTCCAAAAGGTGGGCTTCCAGCTCTCCTCAACAGCCTTCTCCAGGACCTGCCTGGATCCTCTGCCCAGCAGCTAAGATGATGGGCTTGCCCATCACCCATTTCTAGGTGGTTTCTTGTGTCCAGCCATCCTTTCATGCAGTCATCTACTACCCCCGTGAGGCAGCTTTACAGCTTGAGATAGGCAGCTAACCTTCAACCTTCCTAAATGTCCACATCAACTTAATTTTGAGTTATTTTATCTTCCCCCAACAATTTCAGGTGGCTGTGCTGTTGGTAGTTTTTTCTTAAGGTGTGAATTAAGCAGTGCGAGCCACTATTTCTTACATTGAGTGTCTTATTACTGTATCTTAGGAGACACGGTGGTTTAGATAGCAATGAAATGTCAAGATGTGAATAATGCAGAATGTATTTTACAAACTAAATTAAGACCAGGCAGTACAGTGATGTGTATATCCAGCTGCATTTTTTTTATGCTGTGTCTGCTACTGGAGAATTTCTGAGGTAGGACCTAAGCTACTCAGTTCATAAGGGGACAAAATTTTTTATGCCAAATGATTCTTAGGTAAATGGCACCCCAGATTAGTAGGTTTTATTTAATTACCTCAGTTACTATGTCTATTGATTGCAAACACAGCAGGTTTAAACAAAAGCCTACAGATGATTTACCTGACCTAAAATAGCTAGAGAGCTTTTGATTTTGTTAGGCAAAGTTGCTATAAAAAGAGTTCTTATTTAAAGTTATCAGTCCTAAAATACATTAAAAAATATTAAAATGTAGATTAATCTTTAACTCTCCATTCTTCATTTTCTGTTAATTTACAGTTCCTGTATGGAAACAGACCATCCTTATCTTCACCATTTATGAGAAAAGCTATTAATAAACCATAAACTACATCCACATTTCAGTATCTCAGTAAAATCACCATCAACATGAAATCCAACCCAATCCTGGCAGCAAGCCTGTGCAATTGCATCTTGCTGTTGGAAACCTGGGGATAGTGTTGAACACTCCTCACAGAAGAGGTCTTTGGCTGCCATCACCTTTTTCCTGCTGCAACTTTCTTCTTTTTCTTTTTTTGTCATTTGTTTCTCTTCCCCTTTCCTTTGTATTCTTCTTGCATGAGAGCCTTTGAGTTAGCAAAGAAAATCTTCAAGTACCACGAGGTGTCCTGTAGTAGTGTTGCTTCCAATGTATCAGCCATGATACAGAAACTCCTCTGCGGCCAGGTTGTCCATACCAACACAGCAGGCTTGCCATAGCAAACGGGGCAAATAGGACTACAGGATTTAAAACTGCCTTTTTGTCTATAGAACAGACAAATTAATTCCTTTACATTTGTAGTTAGCCTTGAACTATAATGTGGAATCCATAACCCCCAGCCATGAATAAAACAGGATCAGAATTTCACAGGTATCTCTAGATGGGATATTTCAGCCACAACAAAGTTAACATTGCATATAACCCTCAGAGGTGGGCTGAAAGGGCAAATAATATTCTTCAACATGTACATTAAAAATGCTGAGTCCATATGAGCATGCCTTTGTAAGTGTGCTTTTCACTCAAGGCATCAAGTTGGGTTAGCACAGAAATCCG